>NDXB01012042.1:0-12691 GCA_002631895.1 Agapornis roseicollis
TTGTATATTGCTGCCACAGTCTTCAAGTATTTCATTAAGTACTGGACAGTAAGTCACAAACTTTGGTTACTTTTTCATGTTCTGTTTGCTTATGTGTGCTTATGAGGACCTCTGGCACATGACTCTTCTCCTGTAGAAGGAAATAAGCGTTTCTTCTGCTTGTAGGATCCCTATTTGCTTTAATCTTTCCCAAGCCATTGCTGCTCAGCTGCAACATTGCCTGGTTGCTATAGCTGAGTCCAGGGCTTCTGAGCATGCCTCATATTGCAGGAGCTGCAGGATTTATATGTATATACACAGGAAATCCAGGAGAATGTAAACAGGGCTTCAGTAGCTTGTGCCTCTTATCTCCCATTCCAAACTGTTTATTAGCTGCATGGGCTGTAGTAAACACCTATAGATCAGACTTTAACTGTCTGCTTCAGATGTAAAATTAATACTTCCAGTCCCCTGATGACAAGAAAATATATTGAAGAGAAGGGAAGCAAGATAACACAGAGATGGGGACGGCTATGAAAGGAGCGGAAGACAAACCCATCTCTACTACAAATACAGCAATAAAAAAAGCTTATTAATGTTTTCTTTGGTATTGCCCTTCATCTCTGAAAGTAATTTCTTAGTACAGTACAGGAATTCCAAGTGCATAGTGTGGGCAAAGTCTACTTGTTAGTGCAGTACTTTCCTATATACAAGTACTAGAACAGCCTGGTTGTAACTAGTTACACCCTCTGCGGTTTCACTATGTACAAACTCATGATGATCCCTCGGCCTTGCTCAGGGTTAGTGAACTACCACCTGATTTAATCACAGAAAGATGTCCTGTCAACATCAGCACATATTACCAGCTCTAAAAACGGTTTGTGAAGTTAGTAGAGATATGTCCATGGGTTTTTAGCTGCTTTTATATAAACTGGAAGTCACACCAGGCATTGTAAAACAGCAGTTAAGACAGTCTTGAGGACTATCACATCATGCCCATACCAGGGGCTTGTCTTAGTGTTTACTTTGAAATCATTCCTAATGCAAAATGGAGAGAAGGGAAAAATGAAGAAAGAAATTACCAGCTCTGAGGTTTTTTTCCAGCTATCCAGCTGACAGATGGTGTTACCATTTTGTGGCTGAGGCTCAGAAGGGAAAACTTTGTCTGGGATTAAGCTTTCATTAAAGGGCATCCAGAGTTAGGACATCCATAGCCAACCCATCTCCATCTTTGAATTCAGACTTTTCACTTCCATGAATTTCCTGCGATTTGTACCTTTGGATTCACAACTCATTTTAACATTCCCCTTGAAGGATTTATTGTACCCCAACCCTATCTTTAGAAATGCTTTTTTTCCTTGGATGGAGTGAGCTGGAAACATCTTCTGTCCGTACAATAAATGGGATTTCTTAATAGACCTTCTGGTGCTTCAACAGAAAGCATTCACAAACCTATTAGCAATATTAATGAGATAATATATTAACATGCCTATTAATTAGCAGTGCTCCCTCCACTTGGATACATTCTTTGCACAGTGAAGCTGGTTTCATGTAGGCATATAAGTTTCTAGCTCTGCTTCTCTGATAGATTGTAAATAAGCACTTGGCTTGCTACTATTTCTTGATCAGGATTAAACGCAGTCATAATCAGATATATTCAGGGTGAGAATGACTTTATAAGGAACGATATCAACCTCAGGTTTGAGGATTCTGTGATAAAAACTGAAGCTTCAAAGGCCTGAATTAATATACCTATGGGAATCATTCAAACCGGGTTTATAGCTTTCTATAAAGCCTCTTCCTTTATTGCAGTCCATTCTTTCATTCTGCCCCACATTTCACAGTTCACATCCATCTGCAAATGTAATGTTTTTATGACTATTCTGACTACATTTCCCCCCATTCATCTGTTTTGAAATAAATAGAATAAATTAATTCCAGCTTATTGCCTCTAAAATGCCTTGATTTTATGAGGTATGTAATACCTCCACACTGGAATATCTGTGCTTCTGCACTACACCCTGATGTAGAGTTCTTACAGGAAAAAAACCAACCTATCTAAGTACCCATTTCCGTTATCTTTCATTAGGCAGATGATGCTTTCAAAGCGCTGAGAAAACATGAGCAAAATAGTTTTTCTGCCAACACCCCATACGTCAGGCAGGGGTGTCTTCATTTTTAACCTTCATTTTGCTGTTGGGGATGCTGCAATACCCCTGACACAGTTCAAGCTACCGCTCAGTGCACTCACCTTGTGCTCAAGCCCCGGTTTGTTGCTGACATAGTTCTCAAAGGACTGGTGCTGTACTCTGGAGCACACCCAAGTGCACCCCTCTATTGGTACAATATTAGTTTGCCACAGTATTTTAGCATTTCATATTTTAGTATTGGCACCATAGTATTTGACAGTGCTTTGGGAGGTGGTGTGGAAAAAGCCCAGATTAAATGCTTCTTGAGAGTCTCCTCACAAATCCCTGTGGTGTGATTTCCACTCCCAGAGCTTCTATTCTACCAAGCTGCCTCTGTCAACTTTTCCAAGTGCCATCTCTGGAGCACGCATTGATTTCTGTCTGTTTCCAAGGAGATTCTCTGCTTCTACAGCTAAATCTGCAGAGAAACAGATATATATTTTGTGGCAACCTACTTGAAACTGTGTAAGTTTATAAAACTCACCTGTTAGCTTTCTATGGCTATAGCATAAGCTTTCTTCTCCAGGTTAGGTCACTTGAAAGAAAGAGTTGTCATGCTTGTGAACATGGTATGTATACAGCCACCTTTCCTTTCTGTGTCTTCCTTAGGGTTTGTGCAGTGCCTTGTACAGGTACCAATAATGTGGTATCACGTAAATAAACTGGTATTGAAAGGAGAATGAGAAGATTGGAACTGGAAACAAAGACTGAAAAAGTCTGGAGGGAAAATTAAACCAACACCATTGGAAAGTCATTAAAGAAGGAAGAGCAGGTAAAGGAAAATTTGCAAGGAAAGTATTCATATAAAATATATTAAGTACCTTATTAGACTTAAAAATGTAGAAAAATAAAACAATATGCATTAAAATGGAAAATGTAAATTATTAAGGCTGGTGTTGGGTTTTTCTCCCTCAATTAATAATAATGGGCTATTAAAATTGATTATAAAATTTCCAATCAAATACCTTATAGCATTTGATATTTTGAATACATACATACCCAAGTAATGCCAGATTCTTCAGAGCAGGTAAACTTCTCATGTCTTAGCCACTTAAATTCAAAATGCCCTAAATAAGAGAATACCAACTATCCCATCCCAATTCCATTGTGAGAATGACTTTGCAGCTCCTTACCTTTCCTATATTTAACTTCTTCCCATCACTCCTCAGTCTCCTTCCTACTCTCACCATTAAGAGTTACTCACCTTTCATAAACATTTGCAGCATGGGGGGCAGTCACCTGTAAACTCACCTGCAGGCATTTAGCACTTTTACTCCCTGTCTCAAACCTAATCACCTCCTCCCCACAATCCACTGATGTGTTTCTGCAATGTTAGATGATTGACAGAACGTTATTTTCAGTATTCCATCAGAACACTAAACATTCCTTTTTGCGCTTCACGAGAGGAATATCTTTTACTTCTTGTGCAGTTGGTGATCAGTTCAGAACGTTAGAACTGAATGAGGTAAGAGATTGTTCTGTATAAAGAAAAGTATCAACTGAATTATTAAATACACGTTTTTCATCTTCAATTTAGGGTCTCACTGGAAGTATGTGAGAGCTTCTACCATCAACACACCGTACAGGCATGCGGAACCTCCTCTCCCTGTGTGATAGAGACAGGACTCTAGCAAGGCAGCTGCCACAGAACGGAACTGCGAGGTTTAACAGTACATGTTGGTGAGTGATTTGTAAATCCCCGTTAGAAAAGCACAAGAACTGTGTCAAATCCTGCCGTTCGGAACTGCTATCCTCCCACGGGATATTCCATGCCGCACATACTGCTCTGCGCAGAGCCGGGTGCGGCGGCAAGGCTGAGCGGGGACCATGGAACTGAGAGGCAGCGCTGCGGAGCGAGCCGTGCAGGCTCTGCACGCACGCACCTGACCACGGCGCGCTCCCGCGCAGCCGGAATTCCCAACCCTACTCCCGGATCTCCCCGCACCTTCCCTCTCCTCCTCCTGTGCTCCCGCCCCGCCACCGGAGCGGGAAAAGGGCGGGGCCATGGCGTCACCGCGCCGGGGGTGGTCAGCAGGAGCGCCCCGCCCACAGCGCCCTCGCTCCCTTGAGTGACGGAGCCCGCAGCCAATAGCGTGAGGGCGCAAGCGCGGCCGGCGCGGCGGCAGCGGCCGTGCCGGGGAGCGGGGTTTGCGCCCCGCGCATGGAGGCGATGCCGTGCCAGAGCCAGCGGCTCGGCCCGCGCCCTCACGACGAGGCCATGGCGAGCGGCGGCGGCACCACCACCACCCGGCTCATCCGCTTCGCGGAGCCGGGTGACGACAGCGGCTGCCCCAGCCCGGATAACAGCAGCAGCAGCAGCAGCAGCGGCTCCAACGGCGTGGTGGCGGCGATCCCTGCCGGGGAGGGCGGTGCGGCGCTGATCGGGCCGCAGTTGAAGCTGCTGCCCATGAACGACCAGCTGCGGGAGCTGCAGACCATCATCAGGGACAAGTGAGCGCCGGCGGAGGGAACCGCGTCCCTTGGCGGGGGGGTGTGGGGAACGGCGGGAGCCGCTGCTCGGCGCAGCCTGCTGAGGGGCTGCGGGGCCGTTGCGGTGCCCGGTGCCGGGGCTGCGGGGCCCTGCACTAATGCAGCCATGTCTGGTGACGTGCGGCCGCTCCGCCTCAGCGCCCGGGGGCTTCGGCAGCCGCCCCGCCTCGGGGACAAAGGCGGAATTAGGCGGCTCTTAGAACCTCTTACGGGTTTCTGCGCTCGCTAATGGGAGGTTTCCGCCTGTCTCCATACCTGGGGCTTGCTTCCGCGACATCATCACCTTACAAAGGAGCAAAAAGCGTGTGCAAGCCTCCACTGACTAGATTACTGTTGAGAGTATGGTGGCAACCATGTGCCTCCCTCCCTGTACACATGTTCGGTGAGCTCCTTGAAGGAGCAGGCTGCCCAAGGAATTGCGACCGCTCCATCCCTGGCAGAGTTCAAGGCCGGCTTGAACGCTTCAGCCCCGTTCAACCCGGCCTTGAACCCTGCCAGGGATGGAGCAGTCACACAACCTGCTCTAGTGGAAGGTGTCCACGGATCATAGAGCTATAATAGATAATGTATGAAGATCGTGGTACCATGTCAAGGAAGATGTAAGAACCCAGTAGTTGTAGCCTGTATGTAAACAGGGGTATGTGGTGGGGTTTAAGGATTCTGGGACAAGGATGGCCAGATAGCAGCTCAAGAGGGCGGCCTGAGAGAGCTACATTGGAGAAAAGTGGGACAAGCTGAAGTGAAACTGAACTGGAATCTTTGAGGAGCAGGGACTGGAACAACTGGGGCCAAAAGTCCCAGTTTTGGAATAGTAAGTTTAGAGTAGCCTGAAGACCAGACCGTGGTGGGTTGGGAGGAATTAGAGGCAGACAAGGACAGTTTATCTAGGGCACATCAACTGTAAGGAAACTGCCTTTTTTGAAGCTGTTATTTGCCATCACTGTCACCAGGAGTCCTTGCTGTCACTATGCAGACATGAAGCTGTTATTCCAGTTTTACACGTCTTAAACTGGAGTGCAGAAATCTGTGCCCCAGTGTGAGATAGTGAAGACTGAATGGTTTATAACGCCTTACATAGCATGTAAGTGTTAAAGGCTTCCCTCCCAACTGCTCACATCTGTAGCTTTGGAGTGTTCAGTACCTGGAAGGTGATATTACAAAGTACTGAATTTAGCAGGCAGCATATGACAAGCTTAAGTAGTGGCCATCAATTGAAAGTGAAATTTGCCTACTGTGATGCAAGAACTGCCAGTAGACACAGAGGTGTGAAATCAAGTTTATCGATAGGGTGACCAGGTTCTGAAGAAACCCTTCTCTTCTGCAGCACATTGGCTTTCTAACATCTGCAGTAACTAACATATAGCACTGACATGGTTCTTCCCTTTGTTTCACTTCTGCCCATCTGCCTAGTCTCTGCTGGTATTTCTAGGAGGCTTAATTTCCTAGGTACTATCTCTAATACAGCTTTATACAAAGGCAGTGTCTCAAAGGCAATACCTACATTAATTTTATTAGCTGACATAAGCATTCAAGGTCTGCCTGGCACCTTCCTTAGAAGTGGGCTAAGGAGAGAGAGGAACTCCAAATTCGACTTGCTGACGGCCTGTAAAAGGTTTTGAGGTTAGTGAAAAGGAAGTAGCATACAGCTTTAATATCTAGGCAACTACTAGCAATGTACCTAGTGTACCCAGCTAGGGTTTGTAATCCTTGTCTTGTTGTAAGGAGGTTTTGAACTCTTGCACATAGGTTTAACCAGTTTCTTGTTAGAGTGAGTGAAGGCATCAGCTGATATTTTAACTTTGAAGATACTTCTGAGTTGCATCAGCTTCATTGCACAAGGCTTTGGTAAGGGGAAGTAAAGAATAAGTCTTGTAAAGAATGAATTACTCACAGCAGCTGCAGTGATAGCAAAGTGTGCTGAGCAGTGGAGACGGCACTGTCACTTTCCAGCTCCCTTCCCAACCAAGGGGGGAAAACTGGGAACTGCTCAAAAGGCACGTGCAGGCTTTGTATGTAAGGACAGTAGGGAAGCATTATTTCCATGTTCTGTTCCAGAACATCAGCTGCAGCTCAGTAAATAAGAGACCTCAGACTGTCCTATTCCAGCACGGGCCACTCAGAAAGATGCTATAAAGTGCTCAGCTGCAAGGAGTTAAAATCAAGAGCAGGTGACACCAGAGCTGCCTTAATTCAAGGGGGATGTTGCTACAGAAGATGGGTGCTGCAGGTGAAGCAACCATCTGAAAAGGGCAGGTACTGAAAGGCAGGCTACTGTGAGGGGAGAGAACCAGAAGTGGGGAAAACCCAGTCAATTTTGGAGCTAAGGATGGACAGGCAGATGCAGAATCATAGAATAGTTAGGGTTGGAAAGGACCTTAAGATCATCCAGTTCCAACCCCCCTGCCATAAGCAGGGACACCTCACACTAAACCATGGCACCCAAGGCTCTGTCCAACCTGGCCTTGAACACTGCCAGGGATGGAGCACTCACAGCCTCCCTGGGCAACCCATTCCAGTGCCTCAGCACCCTCACAGCAAAGAATTTCTTCCTTAGATCCAATCTAAACCTCCCCTGTTTCAGTTTGAACCCGTTACCCCTTGTCCTGTCACTACAGTCCCTAATGAAGAGTCCCTCCCCAGCATCCCTATAGGCCCCCTTCAGATACTGGAAGGCTGCTATGAGGTCTCCACGCAGCCTCCTCTTCCCCAGGCTGAACAGCCCCAGCTTTCCCAGTCTGTCTTCATATGGGAGATGCTCCAGTCCATGGCCTCCTCTGGACTTGTTCCAACAGCTCCATGTCCTTTTTATGTTGAGGACACCAGAACTGCGCACAATGCTCCAGGGGAGGTCTCACGAGAGCAGAGCAGAGTGGCAGGATCACCTCCTTGGACCTGCTGGTCACGCTCCTTTGGATGCAGCCCAGGATATGGAAGACCTCAGGGACTCTTCTATCTGTTGTGTGAGCTGCTCAGAAAAGTGGAAAGCTCTTCCCTTGGTCCTGAGAGGGTTCAGAGAAAGAAATCCTGGCCTTCCAGTTGGAAGCACTGTCCAGGTTAAAAATGTGACTGGTCATCATGTCCTGCAGTGGGTTCAGACAGCTGCCTGAGTCAGTAATGGCCATCTGATAGACTAAACTGGCCACGTATTTCTTTGCTTCATTGAAGTTAACAAGAACTCTGTGCTGGAATGAGGAGATGGATGCGTGGATCACCTTGTGTATAAGTGTCTTTGCTTGTTTTCCCTCAGGCTTGTTCACATCTCTGTCTAGGAGATGCTGAACGGGTGGGCAGATGCAGTTTGCAGTCTGTGTTGGGAGTGAATTTTGAGTCATCTAATGGCATTTTAGTATTGAACATCTGGGGACAAAGTTACTGCCTCTTTCTGAGGAGGGTATGATCTTAAAGCAATTTCTGGCCTGCACAGAGCACAACCAGGGCTCTGGGAGCAGTAGTAATGCAGCAATTTGCAACACAGAGCTCTGGTTTCTATAGAAGCAAATTCTTTAGCTCAGATTTGTGGTGTCATTTTAACTCCTGATTTAGCAATAGACACGATTTAAATGTAGGCATTTAAAGGTTATTGTTACCTGAGATCATTCTGTTGTGTTCTGCAGAGGCTTCTTACTCCCTGGGGAACTGAGTGAACAATACAGACATGAAGTCAGTAAAGCAATAGGACACACAGTCCTGACTGCTATAAAGAGTAAGATGATTCAGGAGTGTGTAACTCGCCTGTGATGAGTAAAGATGACTGCTGCAGGCAGGAAGGGTGGAATCCCTGCCATATACCACTTTCAGCCCAAGCACTGCAAAAAGTACTGAAGTACATTAAATACTGAGGTGCTGCAGGTAGAACCTGGTCCTGCTTTGCCACTACATCATCAGCCCTGAATGGCAGCAGTTTGCCCAAGAGCTCAGGCTTTCGTAGAAAAACCATTTACAGATCCTGTTTAGGGAAGCAGCTTTTCCCAGTCTTGCCTGCACAGTGCCCTGCGCGTCCCTCGAAGTTCCTCCGTAAGGTAACTGGAGAAACAGGAATTGCTGAAGTGCATCAGACCACGAACCCACAGAGCCTGCAGCTGCGTCAGTGGTTGTGACTAGTACCAAGTGCTAGAGCTGGAATAAACCCTGTAGTTGGCTTGTATTACAGTACGTTCCCCAAACCATTCCTTTTCACCTCTTAAGACACATGCATGACTTTAACTGTACATTAGCCAGGCTTCTGTACCTTCAGAAACAAAATGAACCTCATTTATGTTGTTTAACATCATGTTCGTGGTGTTAACTGTGTGCTACGTAGGTTTTAATGCCTTGGATTTTTTAGATGTTGTCTTGTTGCTTGATGAAGAAACTGAAGAAGTTTCTAGCTGCCATTGTTATTTTCTGGCCTTGTATCTGGTGTTGAACAGTTGCAGTGTTTTCACATAAGCCTTTTTTTCTGGCCCCTAGTAATTCTCTCATGCTGTGGGGTTTGAAATCTGGTCCCAGCTGGCGGTGTACAAGAGGTCTGTCGTTCTCAGTATTGCTGTTGTTTGCCTGTCACTTTTGTGTACTGTTGTTTCCTATTGTCCTCTTCCCTGCAAAAAACAACCATAACTGAAGAAGTTCACAGTTCAGTGAATTGTGCATAAAAACATCTGTGTCTCTCTGGACAGGGGAGTTAATCTAAAGCCTAGTAATCTGTATTAATAACTCACAGTGTTCACTCTGAACACACATCACTTGGCAGTCAAAACCACAGTCCTGGTGATGCTGGGTTTGTCTTGCCACAGTCAGAAATAGGCAAACAGCTTGATTTTCACTCACACAAACATAAGATGCTGCAGTATCCTGGGGATCTAATGCAGAACTCTTTTTATAGTGTTTAAGGAGACACCCAGAGTCTCATGGGTTGCAAAACAAGAGAGGGGTATGCCTGCTGTGATTAATAGGAAATGGTATGTGCAAATACCTGCTTATGGTATCCGTGCTTTGCTGTGTTTTTAAGGCCAGCACGCTGTGAGTGTTGGCTCCTTACTTGGAAATTTGTCCTGCTGTTGGGTAGGGAGAGTTGGTCTTGACATGGGAAGTGAGGTGTTAACAACTGCTTTTAACATTCAGGCCTTCACCCTGCAGCAGGAGAAGGTGAGCTTACTCTGTCCTCTGAAGGGTTCAAAAGCAGCAAAGGTTGCACCCAAGCTAGTAAACCAGCAGGGAGGTGTTTTTATGGGAATACACATTAATCCCTGCTTGTTTTGGTCTCAAGTTCACTAATCTAATCACACAATGAGGGAGTTCCAGATAAGATAGGATATGTATCCTGCTTATCACTTGTGATAACTCTTGTCTCAGGGATCTGCACTGTTACTGTCCTGTGGGTGCTGACTGACCCACAAGAGAAGCTGGAGCAAAGCTCTGTGGCTCAGAGCTGTGGGGAATATACCAGATTGGTGCACACCTGATCCTGAGAGGTGTGTTGGAACTGAGTTGTAATGCTCATACAATGGAAAGCATACACATTATCATCCTGATGTTTTCATGCTGTAATTGCTGCCCTACACCAGCAGCAATGTTGGCAGTACTAGGAGGCAAACTCCTGTGTCAGCTCACTGCATCTCAGTCTTCACCACCAAATAGGAAACCCATGAAGCAGAATCTCAGTGGGAGAAATCTTGTATACAGTAGGAGACTTTTCTCTGAACTGCCTTTGGAATACACTGGCCTTGAATTACTGTTATATTTAAGCAGTGTTCTTAAAATTATTCCCCAAGGTAAAACATAAATTATTACCTTTTCCAGGAAATCCAGTAGAGGAGACTTCGTATTTTCTGCTGATCGCCTGGTAGGTGACGAATTCCCTCCTCGTGGTGGTGTGCTTTGTAACTCTTCCATAAAATGGGTCTTTCAGGATGGAATAATGGTGGCACGGTCACAGCTTTTCTACACATTGGGAATTGCTCTTTGACAACAACTTTCCATACAGGGACTGCTGCTCTCTCTTCATCTCAAAGGGTTCCAGAAACCATGCTGTTACCAAACACAACTACTTCAGGTCAGAGAGCAGGAGTAACGAGAGTACTCTTTAAAAACAGAGGCACAGAGGCTGGATATAATTCAGTTTGACTTTGAAATTGTACTTTGAATCTTCTGAACAGAGCTATACAGTTTCTTACAGTAGATGTTAACAGTCGCTTGCATGCAGAAGTGCCTCCTGGTGCTTGTGGTGTATTAGATTAGTAGCTCTGGGTGCATCCACTCTGGGAGCTGGTTTTTAGCCATATGGTAGTTACTGGCAGGGACAGAGCGCTTTGAAGTTCTCACACATTTTAGTAAGTCAGAACAAAGACTGTTGGGAATGGAACATTTATCTTATTTAAGGTACATGCTTAAAGAGCACCACAGCACTCACACCCACACTTGTACTTCCTCGTGTTCACAAGGGTGTTTGCTGTTTGCAAATCCACAGCGCTAACAATGAAAGCCTTTTCCTCTCTAACAAATGTGAGTTCAGTTACCAGCACCATTTGCTACAGGCAGGTTTCCTGTGATGAGCCAATCCTAATCCATGCCTGATCCATGCTTGCTCAGGACTTAGCTATGACCACAGCCTCTGACTGTGCCTGCAGTGTTTTTTATCTCGGCAGCTTTTCCACCTCTCTCCCTGCTCCTTCTGATCCGCACCGTGTGAGGGTGCAGGTGCTTGGCAGAGCATCCCATAGTAACCACAGCTGGCAGGTGCCAGAAGAAGAAGGTGCTGAAGACATTTCTAGATCTGCTGAACTTCTCTTTGGGCACTCAGTGGTGCATTTACGTTGCTGCAGCTTCTGTGGCTGTTCTGGCAGCCCCGCCGCAGCTTGCAGAACTGGGGATGTGAAGACAGACCCGAGAGCCTCGCTGATGGGAGCTGGGGCAGGGTGCATTTTCCCTTTTGTCCACCAGTGTTTCGTGTCAGGAAGGTGAAGCTGCACTGGTGCTTCACTCTTTTGTTGAGGAAAACTTGCCTGTGATGCCTGTGCCTCCCAGACAGAAATCAAGTCAGTTTTGTGACTGCTGAGGAAGCACCCCCTTCCCTCAGCTCTGTTTTGTAAAGCCTTCTTTCGTTTTGTGAACAAAACAGGCATCACCCCAAAAAGGTCTCTAAATTCAGCCCATAACTACTATTCAAGAGACCCTTCAGGCTGTTAGGGGTTCACCTCGTACTTGTAACACCCACTAACGTTTAGCGTCTTATCTCTGTTGATAACAAATCCCTTTAAGGTGACTGATCTCTGATTCTACAGATCAGACTTGTGGTTGAAGAGGGACTGAATCAGCTGCCTTACACAGAATGCACTGTGACCACTCCAACAGGTATGTAAGCACTGTTAAGTGGAAACTTAACTAATATAAAACTATATGGGACCATTACAAGAATCATACAATAGCTTGAGTTGGAAGGGTCCCATAAGTCCCAACTCCCTGCTCCTAAAACTCAATGCAAGAGCATCATCCTGACACTCCTTGAACTCATCCCGGCTTGGTGCCCTGAGCACTTCCCTGAGGAGCCTGAGGCTGGACCAGTTTAACATCCAGGGTAGAGAGCAGAGTTAAGGTCCCTCCTGGCATTTTAAAAGCACTTACCAGGCTTCTTAGGGGACGTTCTGTTTACCTTTATTTGGCATGGCATCATTTAAATACAGGACACCTCAGTTATAAACCACACCCCTGGGAAGCAACACTTCTGTGCCACCTTTCCAATGTGACTTTTAAAGGTAAAAACAGCACGAGTTCCTTACCAGTTCCAGTCTGGGCTCTGTTCTGTTGTCTGTGGGCTGCAGGATGGAGATCACTTCATCCCACCTGTGGAGCTCGCTGCTGTCCCCTGGGCACTTGGAGGAGCTCGGTTCCATTCCCATCACAGTCACTTAAAACAGCATCCTGCAGAGGGGCATTGAGATGGGACAGAAGGAGAAATTGCTGCCATTGATGTCTGCTTCTCTTTCTTTCTTCTTACAGGACACAAGTATGAAGGAGTCAGATTTGAAAAGGGGAACTGTGGAGTCAGCATAATGAGA
>NDXB01012043.1:1195-11891 GCA_002631895.1 Agapornis roseicollis
CTTCATGGCTCTGGACTCTTTCAAGCAATTCCCTGTCCTTCTTGAACTGAGGGGCCCAGAACTGGACACAAGATTCCAGATGCAGCCTCACCAAGGCAGAGTAGAGGAGGAGGAGAACCTCTCTTGACCAACTAACCACAGCCTTTTTAATGCAGCCTAGGATGCCATTGGCCTTCTTGGCCACAAGGGCACATTGCTGGCTCATGGTCATTCTCCCATCCACCAGGACCACCAGGTCCCTTTCCCCTTCACTACTTTCCAGCAGCTCAACCCCCAACCTGTACTGGTCCATGGGGTTGTTCTTCCCCAGATGCAAGACTCTACACTTGCCCTGGTTGAATTCCATCAAGTTTCTCCCCGCCCAACTCTGCAGCCTGTCCAGGTCTCACTGAATGGCAGCACAGCCCAGAGAAGCTGTGGCTGCCCCATCCCTGGCAGTGTTCAAGGCCAGGTTGGATGGGGCATGGAGCAACGCGGTCCAGTGGAAGGTGTTCCTGCCCATGGCATGGGTTTGGAACTGGATGAACTTCAGGGTCCCTTCTACCCAAACCAGTCTGGGATTCTATGTCCCTTTTCTAAACCTATCAGTTTCTGCAAACTGTTAACAACAGTCCAAGACAAGAAAAAGTGAGAAGTTAGCAAGATACAATATAACAGATGCAGTTTTTCTAGTCAGGGCTTTTTTTTTTTTGGCAGTGTTGTTTTTAAATTAGTCCTAGATTAGATTACAGTGAAATATTACCCCAGATTAGAGCCATGTGCATTACTTTTCCCCCCTAGTTGCAAATAGATAGTGTTTTCCTTATTTTAACAATGAAAATCTTGCATTCACACAGCTCTCGGTGATGGTGCACTGCCACCAATACATACTGGTTTTGGTGCTGAAAGATTACTCTTTTTCCCAGACTACCAAAATGTGCTGCATAGGACAATCAGATGTGTACCTTCCTTGATACTTATATTACCTCATCACTTACTGAGTGGCTGTCTCCCTCACTCAACTTTGCAAGGTGTTTGCAGATGGAGAACTTTGAGAGCTGGTTCTGCCTCATGAGGGCAAATGGTAAAGACAGCACAAGATAGTAATCCTTCACTTTTCCTTAGCTTGACATCTTCCTAGCTCTGCCATTGATTTGCTCTATACCTGTGTACAAACCACTGAATTTTCTGTACTATTTATATTTTGAGAGCTTATGGGTGCTCCTTAGCACCTTATAGAACAAGTCTTTGCAGGAGCACAGCTTATCTCATACTCTGAATTCCCAATCTAATATAAAAATTGAGGTTATAAGTATCAAGCTATGAGGAGACTATGTGGGTTGAAATAAATCTTGAGCCAATACTACAGGGGTCTCACCTTATGGAGTCTAGTTTTTCATAATTCAGATGGAAATTCAAGCACAAATGTGAATACAGGGACAGAATCAGAGAAAAATAAAAGACTGGGTCTGAAATGCTTTGTTGGAGTGTCTCAGTTTCAGTACAGTTTGTGTGGTTCCCTAAGACAGTGGTTTCCCAATGCTACAGCAATTAATTCCCAGCTGAAATGAAGACATTACAAACCATTACTCATCAGCAGCAAGCCAGTATAAGAATAACTACTCCAGTGAGCAGCTGGAAGAGTTGCTCTGCTGAGAAAAGACTTGGATTTGTTTGGATTTAGCTTAAGCTAAACTTCGAGGAAAACATTTCCTGCAGGCTTGAAACCTGGCTTCTCAGGGTGCTCCAGAAGGGCATTTTGAATCCCTGAGGCTGGCTTCTGGTTGCTGGGGAGGCCAAGGCATGTGGTCCTTTCCAAGACCTGACTGACTGCAGGCCTTGTTTTTTGCAGCTATCAAAGACTGACACCTTGATATGTCTTCTGAGGAATTTTAGGGGAGATCAGATTACATTACATCATAATTCATATTAGGAAACCCATCTAAGCCTACTAAAAGACTATCCTTCAAAGGCAGCCTGGTTTTTGGTCAGTTCCCAGAATTCAAGGGACATTCACATGCTGGCTCTGCTCCTGCTGCCCAGACCTCTCCCTGGGTACCCAAAGACTGAGCACAAATTACGTGTCCATTTCAAAGGCCAAAATGGCGCTTGAGGTTTACCTAATGCTTCTGCTGGTCTTCTTTGCAAGGCAAAATTCATCCTAAGAATCCAACAGTCATACAAAAAAATTGTTTCTTGGATATTGTATTATACCCATACATAACAGTAAAAGCCTTTGAATTAGAGGCAATGATACCATAAGTTAACACAGTGTTAAGATTTGAGCAAGAACTAAATCTACATGTATCTCAGTTGCGTTAGTTTTCAATTTCCAATGTTTTTAACTTGTGATGAGCTAGGCCTTGTTTAGGGGTTTTGTGATATTCCTTAAATTACAGAATAGCTTGGGTTGGAAGGGACCTTAAAGCTCATCCAGTTCCAACCCTGTGCCACAGGCAGGGACACTTTCCACTAGACAAGGATGCCCCAAGCCCTGTCCAACCTGGCCTTGAACACTGCCAGGGATGGAAAATTCTGCCTATGAAATTTTGATGGTTCCAATTGGGCCATTTTGCTTCTTAATTTTCTTCATACATGTGACAACAAAAATTGTAAGACAGCCCATTATCTTGCAAACAAGCAAAAATCTGAGCCAGATCAATCTACTCAACTACCAAGGGTTTTTACAACTCTGTGATGATTAGACTGCTACACTATATTTCATTCTTTGATTACAGCTGTTCTAACACTAAAAATGAGCTACAGAAACTATAACACAAAGATCTTGTGGCTTACAAATGTATCTTTTGGTGCCAATAATCATTTTTCCACTATCCCAAATGTGTTACAGTAATGGTTGCCAGTTTCATTCAATGCAACACACAGCAATCAGGAAACACTAGTTTGTATAGACATCTTTGAACTTCCACAACACAGTTCATGCAAATTTTCAGCTAGTAGTAACTTGCCAGAAAACAAAATCTTAACCAAGATTTAAATGATGAATTGGAATGAAAAAGATTGTCAAGGAGAGCTCAGCTTTTAGAAACAGAAAGAATATATAGCTCACATATTACTGTGCTCTTTGAAGGCAGACATAACATTTCAGATTTGAGCTGAGTCTTTATTGACCCATTTAGCTAGGCTGACAAGTCTTTAATACTTTAAAGTAAATTAATGATTTTCTGATAAAAACTAAACAACCTGATATTTTTTCTTGATCTATTCATTGCCTATAAGGATAAAACATGTCACTGATGTACTTCATCCACTCAAAAGGCAGCCCACTCCTCCTCTCTTGTTAGATGATCCAGATCAGTTTGCTGTGACTACTTCATTTCAGTAAAAGGTAGAACGACGGCTAACTTATTAAATGCGTTAAGAGGACTTGTGTCAAAACTCTTCCCTTTTACTGTGCATTTCAGTGGACAACGAAAAGGGGAAAGGAGAAAACCACATTTCCATTGGTAGGCAAGCAGCTGAAATTCTAACGTGTTCATTCTCCTTAAATTTTAAGCTAAATTAAAGGTTTCAATTGACCTGAAAATTGAAATTCAAACCAAACGAAATTACAGAAAGATTACAGTTTTTCATGATCTGTGACAAACCTCTTGCATGCACTAAACAGTCGGAAAACTGGAAAAGGTTTTATATTTGCAATGAAAAGATTAAGTATTGCAGGCTCTAACCAAACTTATGAGGATGGCAGATTTCAACTACAAATAGCATTCTTGTTGATGACTGGTGTTCCTTTTGGTTTGTTTCTGACTCCAGCACAGTCACCCTGTCTCAACTGTCTCAAAACCCCCACATTATATGGTTGTATTTTATAATTTTTTATTTTAAGGAAATGCTTATTTATTATTTTAATGTTAAAATCTTAATCCTGAAGTCATCAGCAACCCTTACATTACTCAAGGTAAGTCTCTGTTTTCAGAAATACTTAAGTATTGCTAAGGCACAGCAGCAGGCACCTAAGTGCTTGTACTGTAATAAAATAAGAATACCTGACTTGAGCAACATAAATTCTCAAGTTCTTCTAGAACTTTTCTTGGAACTAATATTTTTAATTTTTTCATTAGTGACTTTGGCACAAAACCCTAGAAAATATTAACAAAATATAATGGTGCCCTAAATCTGGGAGGCATAATCAATACAAGGAGGATAAAGAAAACTTTATAACTTGCACATAGAAATAGAAACAGGATGTAGTTTGGCAAAAACATGTACTCTGCAACTGAAAGCAATAATTTATGCCTTGCGCTTGGAACTCATCAAATTAAATAGCAGAAGAAGAGAAAAAGTTTTGGATATTAGCTGATCACAGGATAACTAAACCACTCTAACTCAGCTGTGGAAGAATCTGAGTGATTTCAATCAACATATTTGGGACAGAAATAAGTATTAGTGTGATTGTCAAAGTATTAGTTGGATTGTATCTTGAAGTGAATTAACAGAAATTTCCTATTAAAGCAAGATTATTTTAAATTAAAAAAATAAAGCATAAGAACAGAAAAATCTGTCTTATGATAGGGACTGAAAGACACTAGCTGCATTAAGCCTACTAAAATGAAGCCTGAGAAGCAATATACTGCTTTCAGTAAATATATGATTTGCTAAACATTAGGAACACATGAGAACTCTTTAAGCTAGATGACTATATATACACACATACGTACTGCAGATAGACATAAACTGGATGGAAGTGAGCCATGAAGAAGAAAAGTTCTTGAACATCCCCCCAGTAAAAAAGCATGGGCCAAGGATTGAAACCATTCAGAAACTAAGGTTGAGCAATTCATTGAAAGAATTATATGCCACGGTTATCCTTCGTTATATGGAACTGGTTTCTGTGAGCTGATGGAAAGTGTGGACCAGGTTCTTACTGAGCTGACCCAGCTCATTTTGCTGAGTGGAGGGAAAGCCCAGGAGCCAACCAGCACAGCACAAGAATTCTGGGTGGCTCATGGTGGGTGATCATCAGACTAACAATTCTGTCCAGGGTACCCAGTGAAACCAGCATGGCACAGGATGAATGGCAACGCTTAATATTGCTGAATACCCTAATACTGCTGTGGGGGAGAGTGTCACACTGACTGGCATCTGCAGGGGGGACACAAGGATTACCTGGAAGGGGTGGCAAGTCACAGCTAGCCAGAAAACCATCTGGAAAATGACATCTGCCATTTCTTATGTGCGCTTCTGAGTTTCCACCTACGTGACTTGGAGGCCTTCACTTCATCTTGAAAATATATGCACATAAAAAAAGCCCCAGATCTAAGTTTTCTCACACTGTGCACTTCAAGATATTCCATAAGTTGGGTTCTTCATACTTCAACTGAGTAAGACTTAATACTCAGTAAACACTCAGTAAACACTCAGTGTCTTTTATGAGAAACCCTCTCACAAATGCTTTACTTCCAGTTGAACAACATTTCATTTAAGGATGCATTAACCCAATTAACCCAAATAACCCATTAATTAACCCATTAATTAACCCATTAACCCAAACACTAAAGCTTCACAACATCTAAAATATTTTCCCAGTAAAACGGTTCCTGTACCCTTAAGTATATTTTTTCCTAGGCTGACTTTGCAGGAAACTATACTGAGCTTCAGCATCCATTATCACAGCTGAAGTATCCATATCACAAACATACAATATCTAATTTAACTGATGGTAGTAATAGCCTGTTACGCTTACTGTTATGGTCATTATGGTGAGATAAGTCACTGTTTTACAGAAAACTGCATCTATTATTATTAGATTTTTATTATTATTACTGTTTTCTATTATTATCATATCTATTATTATAATTTCTATTATTATCATTAATATGTAAAAATACTGGAGGAATCTGTTTCTCTACCACTGTCTGAAAGACCGTGTCATCCCTTGTATGGGGATGCCCCATGTATCCCTTGTATACCTCCTTCCCTCTTCTACTTTATTTCCTCCTATGTTCATTTGCCACCCAAGACAGGCATTACTGTAGCTCTCTTCCAGACATTAGGTCAAAATTTGCTATGACTGCTGTCATACCTCTCAATTAAGAATGTAGCTTTAGTCTAGACATGTAAACAGCTTCATATTTATATTTGTGGAGTCCAGATTAGCCAGAAACTGGCCGAAAAGATCTTGTCAAAAGCCACACTTTACGCTGAAAGAACTTATTTTTCAGGTAGCATGCTGTTTTTAGAAAGCTGAAAGTGTACCTGAGGAAGATTTTGTGTTTGAGGAGCAACAGGAACCAACTCCAGGGCTAGGCAGAGTCTGCATCAACTTGATCCAAGCCATGTCCATTGTCTCAGATCCAGTGTGCACTGTCAACTGCCAGCACCAAGAGGATGTTGCTGAAAGGCAAAACAAGCATGAATACAAAGAGTTTATATCCTATAAATTATATGATATATAAGATTACATATGATTACAAATATATTATATCCTATAGCATGGGATACCTAAGGCACAGCATCATTTAGACATTAAAATATTTTGAAGACTTGCTGTCAATACTCTCTTCTGATCTGAACTGAACAGCAATCTTTAGAAAGCTGATGAAGAGAGTAAACAAAGGCCAATCCCTGTCCCTCTCAACAGGAGCCACACACAGCAGTCAGAGCAGTGGGGGTGCAACCAGTAAAACAGATAAAGATGATGTTAGCCTGGCAGGCAGAAGAGAACTACTTACAAGTATGCTACTAAGGTAACTACTTCTTACTATTATTATTAATCCCAGCCTCCAGGTTTAGAAGATGTAGGTAAGCAGGTGAGTGTCCCCATTGCCGGATGCTGGGTCCCTAAGGAGGAGGGACTGGCAGAGGTGGCTCGAGGGGACTCAGCTAGGAAGGGCACACAAGACACAGCTGAAATGTGCTGCCTGGAAAGGAAGGAAGCGACCAGGGAAGCTTTGAGGAGATACGGTAGTGACAAGCATCATTGTTGGTGGCAAGAGCTGAGACTGTGAAAGAAGGTCTGAGTGTAACACATGAATTCTTCAATGTACCTGCTGCGCTTAGCATGCTGGAGCATAAACATGGGAAGATGGCTTGACCCAGAAGGAAGCAAAGAGATGGTACATGGAAAAGCTGTTATGACCTTCCTAAATAGCTGCCTTGTGCCAGCTAATGCGGGCACAGCTCCCATCTGCATCATGCTGGCCACTGTCCAAGACATTTCAGCCTTGCTGTTCCATATGTGGTTCTTTGACAATGTCCATGTGAGCCTGTTCCTGGGCAGACACAGAGCACAGAATTTTTGAGCAGATTTGGGAGTCCTCCCTGTACTCTGTGTGCTGTTTGAACAGCTTTTTCCCTTGGGAATGTCTTTAGATCCCTTGATTTCTTCACTTGGGACTGAGCTCCAAAAAAGCACTTATGAACTGACTCTCTGTAGTGAGCATGGACATTGCACAACCTCGCAGACTCTATCCACAGCCACCAAAAGGATCACAGCTAAGAAAGTTTAACTCCAAATAACATATCAGGGATTTATATGAAACATAGAATATATAAACCCCATCTTACTATCAGATCTCCATTTTTTCCTGCCTTCCACAAATACTTTAGCTCCATACACAGTTCCCTACACTTCCAAGAAGGGCAGAACAATCCTGCATTACTCCTTTCCCACCCTTTGTCTTTGCAGCAAAAAAGCCTATGTTCTGGGCTAAAATGATGAAATAAATAAAATCATTTCCATTTGCCCTTGTATGCCAATAAATAGGAATTTGGATTCTTGTTTGCAGCTATGAAAATGTAGGACTGTAAAAATTTACACTTGATTGCAAGCTCATTTCTGTAATAAAATGTAGACTGGTTTTGTCTGTCTGGTTGGCTTAATCCACTGGTTGCTTAAAAAGCTGTACCTATAACTGCAATTATATATAAGCGTTACCAATCGAGCCAGCTGGCTAAAATCCTTTGGTTGTTCCCTGGTTGAACATCTAGTTAACATAACTGGTTACAAAATTCTCAATGGGTACTTGTGCAGATGTGGGTTTAGGCAATTTCTAGATTGCATGATTGCATGAAGTAAGTAAATCCATGATGTCTAGACTTTCTTTCCCACATGACTCCAGTATAGAAGGTTTTGACCAGCACTGTCCCAACCTGTGTAATTTATACATCTGTAGTGTATTTTCACTGTACACAGGCCAAGTTCCTGTGTACACTGATCTCTGCCAAAGAACTTTTCCAGTTGTTCTTGTTTGATCAGCCAAGCCATGATTCTAACACCAATTCCCTTATTACTACAAAACAACAAGAACCAAGCACCAATTTGCTGGACAATGTTTTGTTCATTGAAAGTATAGCAAAATCATCTGGTATTTCTTTCCATCATTCTTGTTATCTGCAAAGGAAAAGTTTTTAATCGTTTTATAAATTTGCAATGAAATGTAATTTAATTGTCAAGCTATTTCTCAGTGCTAGAAGAACAGACCTGTTTAACTTCTTGGTAGTTCTTTGCTTCCTTTAGATTTCTTATGAAGAGATTCTTGGCTGTTGAGATAATACAATTACCCCTAGACATATGAAACATAAGCTGAATCTTTGGTTCAAGCATTTCTGCACAGATAGTCTTAAAATACTCTCCAAAGTTACCAGGGTTAAAAAGAACTTACAAAAACTATTTAAAAATAGTGAAGACAATGCAAGTCTAATCTCTAATGTCATCTCACCTGTGATTTTGCCTTCATTTGGAGAAAAACCAACCAATCAACCAACCAAAACCTATGAAAATGATTTATTCAGTATTAAACTGATTGGCATTGTGGAAAGGAACAATAATATATAAATAAAATAATATCTATATAGAAAATATATATATAAATATATATATTTAAAATAAACATATATAAATAAAATAATACATAAATAAAATGCAACTACCCCAGATTTGCTTTAGTTTGTAACTTTGTGTGCTTTGATTTCACCTTGGTTACTTTGGTTTCCTAGGCCTGCTTAAGCAGTGCAAGGAGGGGACAATACTTGGGAGAGGGACTCTTCATTAGGGACTGTAGTGACAGGACAAGGGGTAATGGGTTCAAACATAACAGGAGAGGTTTAGATTGGATATAAGGAAGAAATTCATTCCTGTTAGGGTGGTGAGGCACTGGAATGGGTTGGCCAGGGAGGTTGTGAGTGCTCCATCCCTGGCAGTGTTCAAGGCCAGACTGGATGAAGCTTTGGGTGACATGGTTTAGTGTGACGTGTCCCTGCTTATGGCAGGGGGGTTGGAACTGGATGATCTTAAGGTCCTTTCCAACCTTAACTATTCTATGATACTGTGATGACCAAAATACAGCAAGGATTTTGTTTTGCAAAGATCCTGCTGAAAAAGACAGCAAATTACTTTAGTCCTGGGGCTTGGTCTGAACATGTTTCTTAGCAGTTTGTTCAGATGGACATATTGGTTTATTTGGCTGGGTTGAAAACCATGAAAACAGGATATGACTCCTGTTGGTGCCAGTATTTATTTAGGATCCTCCTGTAGGTAGGAATCTTTGGAAAACAATGGCTCACACTGAAGATCATTAATGTGGGTTGTAACACTTGTTAGAATAATCTGAACAACCAGCCTTTTACTTGTGACTGCATGTTTCACCAGCAAGAAAAGAAGAAAGGCAACTAAACCTCAAGATACTCACAATTTCCAGCATAATGGATACCACTGAGGTATTATACAAAGAGAGAGGGGAGTGTATCTGAAGAAGCTACATATCTGCTTTCTGATTCTTTCCCCATCTTCAGGGTCAAGCACTGCATTCTCGTCCTGGTGTGCCTGGCTGCATCCTCTGGGTTTATTCTAGCAATTCAAGATGATGACATACCTGCTTCTTATGAATGTTTTTTACTAACTGATTGTACTGCTGGTGTATTTTTCCAGCCTCACAAAGCCTTTGTACCAGTCATCTCCTCCTCAAATCTGCTTGCCTTCAGGATATACATCCTGCTCTTGGGATTCAGAAAGAGCCACCTGCATCCTGCTGTCTGAGAATACTACATGCAGATGTACACATATACACTTATGCATACACATACATTTATATATATATAAAATAAAAAACATACTCTTTTTGCTACCCCCTAAACAGAAGATATGCTAACAGTTCCCATTTTCTTTCTTTTTTAAAACTAAAACCTGATATAATTAAGTAGTTCGTGTTCCTAATCACAAACATCTTGCTTCACAGCACAGTTACAAGCCACGTTATTCATGATGTAACACACAAAGAATGAGCCATATGTCTGCAATAGGAGGCACAAAAGTCACGATGTAGAAGCTGTATCTTTAATTTTAAACATAATTTGCAGGAACTTTTGGTTACTTAAGCATTTCTATCCCTTTCCTATTTGGAAGCAAAACACACTGGGGTCAGATTCAGTTACAGCCCAAGAGAATGTAACTCAGATTAGCTCACTGTGATTACACTGGTGTGAAAGTTTGTCAAAAGCTCAAGACAAAAGCTTATACTACAGATTGTTTCAACTCAACCCCCCCCATATGGTATGTAGGAACACGTTGCTCTTCCTCCACCACTGCAGCCACCCACCTTCCAGCATCTTTTCCCTCCCTAGAGACATTCATGGCAGTTTCCCTTAGGATGAAAGCTTATCCCTCCAGGCTAGCCATAAAACCTTCCCCCCCCCCCCCCCCCCCCCCCCCCCCCCCCCCCCCCCCCCCCCCAAGGAGGTCCAAAAAAAAACCAACCCC
>NDXB01012044.1:0-16120 GCA_002631895.1 Agapornis roseicollis
TTCATGAGGTTGGCATCAGCCCACAAGCTCACAAGCGTGTCAAGGTCCCTCTGGATGGCATTCTTTCCCTCCAGCAGATTCACTGAACCACACAGCTTGGAGTCATTGGCAAACTTGCTGAGGGTGCACTCAATCCCACTGTCCATGTCAGCGACAAAGATGTTGAACAAGACCGGTCCCAGCACCAGTCCCTGAGGGATACCACTCATCACTGGCCTCCAGCCGGACACTGAGCCATTGACCATAACTCTTTGCATGTGGCCATCCAGCCAGTTCTTTATCCACCGAGTGCCCCACCTATCAAATTGATGTCTCTCCAATTTAGAGACAAGGATATCGTGTGGGACAGTGTCGAATGCTTTGCACAAGTCTAGGTAGATGACATCAACTGCTCTACCCCTCTCCATCAGTTCTGTAGCCCCATCGTAGAAGGCCACCAAATTGGTCAGGCAGGATTTCCCCCTAGTGAAGCCATGCTGGCTGCCACCAAGCACCTTGTTGTTTTTCATGTGCCTTAGCATGCCTTCCAGGAGAATCTGCTCCAAGATTTTGCCAGGCACAGAGGTGAGACTGACTGGTCTGTAATTCCCTGGGTCATCCATTTTCCCCCTCTTGAAAATGGGGGCTATATTTCCCCTTTTCCAGTCGTCGGGAACTTCACCTGTTTGCCATGATCTTTCAAATATGATGGACAGTGGCTTAGCAACTTCATTCACCAGCTCCTTCAGGACCCGCAGATGGATTTCATCAGGTCCCATGGACTTGTGCATGTTCATGTTCTTAAGATGGTCTCGAACCATACCCTCTCCTACAGTGGGCCCAAGGTCTTCATTCTCACAGTCCCTGCGCCTTCCTTCCAAGACTTGGTTGGTGTGGTCAGAGCTTTTCCCGTTGAAGACCAAGGCAAAGAAGTCGTTCAGAACCTCAGCCTTCCCCAAATCCTGTGTAGCCAGCTCACCCGATAGCTTGAAGAGGGGTCCTAAGTTGTCCCTGGTCTTTCTTTCATTTGCAGTATACCTGTAGAATCACTTCTTGTTATCCTTAACATCCCTAGCTAAGTTTAATTCTAACTGGGCCTTAGCTTTCCATAAGTGGTCTCTAGCTTCCCGGACAACATCCCTGTATTCATCCCAGAGCACCTGTCCTTGCTTCCACCTTTTATAAGCCTTTTTTTTCCTTTGAATTTTTCTCAGCAGCTCCTTATCCATCCAAGGAGGTCTCCTGGGCCTCCTGCTGCACTTCCTTCTAGTTGGGATGCAACACTCCTGAGCTTGGAGCAGGTGATCCTTGAATATCATCCAGCAGTCTTGGGCCTCCCTGCCCTCTAGGGCTATATCCCATGGAACCTTACTAAGCATGTTCCTGAAGTGGCCAAAGTCTGCTCTGTTGAAGTCCAGGGCAGTGAGTTTGCTGCACACTCTTCTCACTGTCCTGAGGATCTGAAATTCTACCATATAATAACATATCATATTATATATCATATCTTGGATCCTGGAAAAAGGTGCTGTGGTGTTGTGCCCCATAACCAGCTTTTTTGGCACTTTCCTGGAGACAGCCAGGGTACAGCTGGCAGAGATGCCCTATGCAGGCAGTAAAGACCTGCTCCTTTGCTGCTATTTAGAATAAGTGTCTTGTGTGACTACCTGTGTCTGGACACAAACCAGTCCAGTCATGAATGTGCTGTTAACACCTTACTATACTTTCACCAACAGTGAGAACATGAAAAAAAAAACAAAATTGTTCTGGGTTCTTTCTATTACTCATCCTCCTTGTGGCAAGGAACATCTGGTCCAGGCAGAACAATAGTGATGGAAACAGTTGTGGTTTGCAGGAATTAACACAGCTCCTTTCTTCACCCCTGCAACCCGATGAAACTCCCAGGATACTGTCCAGTCAAACACTCCAGTGCCTTGTTTTTAGAAGACATTTTAGCTTTCACTGCTTTTCCCTCTGAAGCTGAGAGCCAAGGTCTTCTCCTTCCCTGGCTGGGAGCAACTTTGGATAGTTTTCTGAACACCTCTGACTCTTTCAAGCATGTGCTTCTGCATCGTGTCTCACCTGATACCACTCGTCAAGCCAGGAAATGTCCCCAGGCTGATTTCTGAGTCTCCCTATTGTTCTAAAATTTCATGCCATAGAGGGTGTTCAACTCTAACTCATGCTACAAAGCCATGGTCTGACAAGCAGTTCAGGCAGCTTTGCCTCACTTAGACATGGAGAGACTATGTGATGCTGATTGATATACATCACTGCTAGGTGGGCTGCTGGGTGGGTATTGCTGTGGAAGAGGTGGGCTGGCATGATTACGTTGGCTGGTGGTATGATTAAATGTGTGGTAGGTTTCAGTGGAAGCTGAACTCTTGCTCAGTCCGTAGGAATCTACCTCTGCAATAGGCTGCTTCTTAGCTTGGGGTCTAAAGACTACACAAAGCCATGGGGTTTTTTTCCCCCAGGATGTGAGGGGCAAGATGTGCCTGTGATACCTGTAAATGTTATTGGGAGAAAGCCTCAGGGTCTGATGCTTTCACCCAGGTAACTCCTAAAAGTCAGAAGAGTGGAGCATATATCTTCAGACCCTCCAGCAGCCTATCCTGGCCCTGAAGACTGCTCACACTGGCCCAGCCAAGGAAGAACACTAGATGAATCAGTGTAAGATGGAGACAGCAGTGGTGCAACAGGCTGTTGTTAGACTCTGTGCCTGATGATCAGCCTGACCTAGTTCAGGCTAGCTTAGGAAGGAACAAGGGGGTTAGAAATCTTGTGGAGAAAGCAGAGAGCTGGAGATGGTTCACTAAAAGCCTTACAAACACACCTTCCTGTTCCATCTCATTTTATTGTCCCTTTCATTCTTCCTCTGCACACGAACAGGAGTTTTGGTTGCAGTCAAGTGGAAGCCAGGTCAGCAGTGATTAAGTAACAGACAGCTTAATGCTACATTTCATATGGTCTGTCCTAATAGCTTCATTACATGTGACAGGGTACTGCATTTACTGGATTATTGGCACAAGCCAAAGCTCCCATCCTCTTGCTGTTTTTTCCTAGTTGTGTTCTGTAAATAAGGCTTGCCCGGTGTCTGTCAGGATGGACATGAACACAGTAATCTGCCCCAGAAAAACAGACTCAGTCAGAGATCAATGTGAACAAACCAAAGCCCTTTATTCCAAAGCATCTACCCTTTTTATACTGCTGTCTGCATCTGCTTATAATAGCTTGCTGTATTATATTTGGATACATATACAATACCTAGCTGTATTAGTTCAATAGTTAGCTGTATTATAATTGGATACTTGGTATATTATACTTGGATGCATATACAATAACTTGCTGTATTAGTGGATACATAATCAATGGCTTGCAGTATTAAGATTGGATTCATATACAATGAAGCACACAGCAACTAGTTACAATTGGTTAAATTAAGCATACAAGAACCTAACCTTTAAAGCTTGCTAACAGTTCACTATTGTGTCTTAGCACATTCCAGTTTCTTCTCATCTTGTTTGCAGTGTTACTTTTGGTTCTTTATCCATGGCTTTCTTCATTCTTAGTTCATGTCGAGCTCCAAGTAGGCACTTGCTGACTTGGGAACATGGCCATTTGTCCTGGGTTCAGCAGTTGCAGTCAGTTTTTCTTCTCTTTAGTAGCTGGTGTTTTGACTTAGCCTGGGAACAAGGCTGATAAGGCCGATGTTTTTAGTTGTTGCTGGGCGATGTTTGCCCTGACCAAGGACTTTGTGAGCCTCATGCTCTGCCGGGGAGAAGGGGGGCCGGGAGAAAGGAGGGACAGAACCCAAACTGACCAAAGAGGTATTCCATACCATAGCACGTCATGCCCAGGAGGTAACTGGGAGTGACCCGGAAGGAGGGGGAACTTCCCGGTCGGGCTCGTTTTNGAACATGAACGTGAGCCAGCTTCAGTGTGCGCTTGCAGCCCAGAAAGCCAACTGCATCAAAAGGAGCGTGACCAGCAGGTCGAGGGAGGTGATCCTGCCCCTCTACTCTGCTCTCAGGAGACCTCACTTGGAGTATTGTGTGCAGTTCTGGTGTCCTCAACATCAAAAGGACATGGAGCTGTTGGAACAAGTGCAGAGGAGGGCCACGAGGATGATCAGGGGACTGGAGCATCTGCCATAGGAAGACAGGCTGAGAGAGTTGGGGCTGTTCATCCTGGAGAAGAGAAAGGTGCGTGGAGACCTCAGAGCAGCCTTCCACTATCTGAAGGGGGCCTATTGGGATGGTGGGGAGGGACTCTTCATTAGGGACTGTAGTGACAGGACAAAGGGTAACGGGTTCAAATTTAAACAGGAGAGGTTTAGATTGGATATAAGGAAGAAATTCTTTCCTGTGAGGGTGGTGAGGCACTGGAATGGGTTGGCCAGGGAGGTTTTGAGTGCTCCATCCCTGGCAGTGTTCAAGGCCAGGTGGGACAGCGTCTTGGGTGGCATGGTTTAGTGTGAGGTGTCCCTGCCCATGGCAGGGGTGTTGGAACTAGATGATCTTAAGGTCCTTTCCAACCTTAACTATTCTATGATTCTATGATTCTAAATAGCAAGAAATGGCAGACAGAAAATTAAGATGACAAAATTATGTCAGGATCCATCTTTTAAATTATCAACATGTCAAAAGATAATTGATTGTATCCAAGAAGTAAAAGAGTAATAAAGCAAAGGCTAACTAAAAGGCATTCTGCAGTTCCTGGGTAGAGGATCAATCAATCATGTGAATCTGAAAGGGTGGATAGATGGGGCAGACAGATGAGTCACATAGATACTGCTGGGCTCTATTCAGCACAAATTCTTCCGCATTTGCTGCCACTTGCGTACAAAGCTTTTTCTGTTCTCTAGTGAGAGTTTTTCAGTTTTCTTCTGCTCCAGCAAAAGAAGAGGCTTTAGCAAATTAAGTATCAGATGTCTTCTGAGGGACCAAGTGCTAACAAACCCTTGTGGCCAGGATAAACTTACTGAGCTGAAGAAGCTGGGAGTACAAGAAACTCATCAGGCTTCGCACCTTGATGTCAGTTCTACCCTGAAGACCAGCCTCCAAACACAGGAAATGCCAGGTTTGAACTGGAGCTATGTAACCTAAGTGCAGATCATTAGTTATTTCATGACAGCAAAGTCACAATAGCCAGCAGAAATTTGCCGTGTGTGCATTGTAACCTATCCAAAATATGAAAAGCTCCTTAAAACTCTTCTTAACTTCAAGATGTCCAACCTTCTGGATTTCACAAACTTGATAGATCAAAGATATCTAAAGTATTTGCTGTTTTGAGATACTTTTACTGAGTGTAAGCTTCAATAAATGATAAAGTCTAGAGAAGACTGCTATATGCTGGGCTTCTGGGAAGGTTCTGGCTGCTAGTTCGTGACCTTGCTCCTCTCACCATCTGAAGTGAGATAACATCATTCTGTTAACTTGCCCATACAAACTTCATGAATTTTAACAAGACCTGCACCTGGGTTGTGGCAATCACCAGTATTAATACTGTCTTGAGGGTGAATGGATTGAGAGCAGCTCAGTGGAGGATTTGGGAATACTGATGGGTGAAAAATTAGAACAGAGATGACATTGTGTGCTTGCAGCCCAGAAGGCCTATCACATCCCGAGCTGCATCAGAAGATACATGGCCAGCAAGTCAAGGGATGTTACTCTCTCCCTCTACTCTGTTTTGGGGAGACCCTACCTGGAGTACTGCAACCAGCTCTGGGGTCTCCAGTACAAGACAGGCATCAACCTGTTACAGTAGGTCCAGAGGAGGGCCACAAGAGGGCTGGAGCATCTCTCCTAAGAAGGCAGGCTGAGACAGTTGGGGTTAGTCAGCCTGGAGAAGAGAAAGAACTGGGGAAACTTTACTGTGGCCTTTCAGTGCTCCCATGGACCTTCCAGCCCAAAACATTCTATAAATTTATAATTCTATAGATACATGCAGGAGTCAAACTGTGGGGGAAGAAATAGCAACTAGCTATTTACAATTTCAAATTTTCAAAGTTTTACAAAGTATAAGGCTTAAATAAATCATTATTGTTGATGGACAATGCAAGAAAACAGCATGTAGAAAGTTGCATAATGAAATGCTGTCTTGTAGCACCTTATTTCACAGGAAGATTTTAGATTGTAAATCAATTGAAATGTACTTGCTGCAAATGGTCTGTGTTGAGAAGAAAGAGCATTGCATTTAGGCTGCTGACCTTGGAGGACAATAGATAACATTGTAATGACATTGAAGAGAAAAAAATATTGNCAGGAAGTCTTAGCAAAAGATTTTAGATTGTAAATCAATTGAAATGTACTTGCTGCAAATGGTCTGTGTTGAGAAGAAAGAGCATTGCATTTAGGCTGCTGACCTTGGAGGACAATAGATAACATTGTAATGACATTGAAGAGAAAAAAATATTGACAACATGATTTTGTTCTGTAGAAGAGATAAAAACATTCTTACTAAATGGATTACTAGAAGTTGGGAAGGTTTAGAATATGAATTATCTACAAAGAGGTTTTGTATGCAAGCAGTAGGTTTCTCACATTTGCTGATAAGTCTCACCATGAAAGCAAAGACAGCTGTAGCATAATTTTTCTTTATCAACTACTGTTATTTATTCATGCGGAAAAAGTAGGGGGTGGAGCCTAAGATCTTCTTTTCTGGCTCCTAAATCAGACCAAAGCAGATTGTAAGTCTGCCCTAATGTATAGCAGAGGATGTTGCAATAAACTTAAGCATTCCATGCTCAATTCATGCTCTGGGAAGGATATCTGAGCATATGAGCACATGCAACAGCTTCCCTGGCCAAGAACAAGGCAGTCAGTCCTAAAGGTAGTTTACAGCATGGTTCTTCCATCCCTCATTTCGACTATACCAAACATAAATCTTCCAGATGAATTATTGACAATAATCATGCTATTCTCTCTGTTCTGCACCTACTGCATGCCAAGTTCAGTTTTATTTTTAACAACTTCTCTCCAAGGGCAAAAGAAATACTCTGCCACTGCTGTTTCATGATGTTTGCAACATACATACCTGCCATGAAAGGAGCACACAACTTGACATCACAAACAGGTGGGCCTCTTCTTTGTTTTCAGGTTGACAACATTTTTAATGACATCTCAATTCCCTATGCAAAGATATGAGTTCTTATTATTGTCGAACAAATGCTATGTTGAAAATAGGCATGTGTTTGGGTTATGATTAGGCCATAATGAAGCAGGGAAAATATAAAAAATGTTGCAATGGCTTGTGGAGATCGTTTACAGAGGGAAAGAATTTTCAAAGCATTTGTGGAAGTATTAACCTCTCTTCAACTACTATATCCTATTTGAAACTATAAAGGCTACTCTTTACATGTCTAATTAGCAGTCACTGAAGGAAGGCAATCCACCCCTGAGAAAGTAATTTTTCTTTTGGCTCCTCTGTCTTTGCTATGCATAAGTATCAAGAGTGGAAACCTCAGAAATATGGACAGAACGAAACAAAAACAGTAAACAGAGGCATAATTTAAAACTGTTGAGATCTAGTAAAAGAAAGCTGTTCCTTGCTCCAGTTTTTGTTCCCCACCTAAATGAAGACTACCCTACTCTGGAGAGTGCTAAATATTCTTTTACCTCTATTTTTCACCTCCAGCCTATTAGACATGAAACACAGGTTAGCAGATCTAAAATTATGTCTCCTTTTTTTTCTGTATAAACGATAGATAGAAAGAAAATGTAAGGAATCAAAAGCATATTGAACAGGGAAATTACAAAAGCAACAAAGGCCTAAAAATATGAACATGTCCCCATGTTGTTCCAGTTCTGAGCTGTCTGTTTTTTAGCAAAGAAAAGTGGCAGTTTTGTCACTAGTCTATAAAGAAAAGGCTTTCTGACATAGTGGTAACAAGTTCTCTTTTGGCCACCTGTTACAGTGCTTACATTCCTGACTGACACCTCAAAACCCATGGTCTTTTAGCTTGAGCTACCAAGAACATACTAGAACACAAATAACTTTTGACATAAGCAGCCTAGCAAACATTGCATTTCTAGGACCTGATCGTCAGGCATCACATATGGTTATTCTCAATCCTAATGTTCTCCTTTCTCTGGCACAATTAACTTGCAGTAGCAAGGCTTCAAAAGAGCAGCCACTGAGTGGACACTTAAAGCATAGCTGCTGTATTCAAATGCAGAGCTCTGCAATAAGACAAGGCACGTTTTTTTTTCTTTTAAACAATAATCAATATCACAAGACAATCATCCTCTCCAGTTCTGAGGTTGTTCTGGAGTGTAACACTACAATAACAACTAAATTTACCTTGGGATTTAGTCTGGTACATAAGCACATTCACAAGTTAGAGTAGCACCAGAACTTTATCCTCTCTTTTAACAGGGGAATATGTGTTGCAAATGTTTATTATCCAGAGCTTTTTAGTCCTGCCAGTGGGAATCATTAGTCACCTAGGCTTGCTCAATTTACTCTCATACGTTCACTACAGAGCTTTTGGTGTCATTTTTTTCCACAACTACAATATACTGTGATCTCACCATGAGTTTCTCTGCAAGTCTTTGAGTCTTTTTTTATTCATGAGGACATGTCCTTGGCTTGTTCTCCTTTCTTACACTCTCTCACCCTTCACATCAAAGTCTGCAAGCAGATATACAGATCTGCTCCATGCTTGCCTATCACTCTCAGTGTAAAGCTCCTGTGGCTATCCTGCCACCAGGCAGAGGCAATGTTACTTTATCTGATTTTAATTACTGGTGGCTGTAGAAAATACTCTGGGAACCAAGATCATTCAAGTTAAATTAAATTGAAGGATAACCAAAACTAAGCTCCCAGAGGTTTGTATTTCTGGTTTGGTTTGGGTTTTTGTTCCAGGGGGGTGGTGGGGTGTGTTTTGTTTTAGAAATTAAGAAATGCAAATGAACACGCAGTAATGGGAATGAGGTTATGAAAATTACCACAACAGATCTGGAACTAAACCTCATGAATACAAATATGGGAGACCTGAATATTTCCTCCCCAAAATGCTGAAACAGAAGAGGAAAACAAAGATAGAAGATTGACTATGTTTTACTAAATCCTGAAATGAGAAGTGGCATGATAAAAAACACCAAAAATAAAGCAATTCTAGATACAGGGGGGGGAGAGAAACAGAGGAAAGCAGATTAATTGCTTGGGCAACAATGGCAAATTTTACAGCCTCAGTAGTGTGAACAGCTTTAGGGGAAACCTTGAACTTTTAAAGCAAAGCTGAAGAAACAAAAGGCAAACAGGGCAAAATGTAACAGGACCTATCAAAGGAGGCTCATGCCACGCGGTATCTCTCTTCAGTAAATATCTGATTAAAAAAATATTTTCTAAACTCTACTATGATGGATCTTATCCACCTGAATTTGATGCTGTAGTTGACAAAATGCCCCATATCATAATTTACTGTTGATGCTGGAGAAAAAAATAAAACCACAAGGATTATAATGTGATCAATCTGACGGCTTTATTTTTTGTTTATTTTTTCTTTTTGTTCATTTGTTTGTTTACTTGTTGTTGGAATTATTTCAGAGTTGAAATTATATCTCGTGTTGGAAAAGGAAATACTGACATGTTGGGATTTTACCAGGGAAGGCTTTAAAGATAGAGATGAAAGTTGGAAATTTCTCTTATTTGGTATTTTCACAACAGACCTGATGCACCCATTAGATTTTTTTCAGCTAAGTTTACTGATACTGAAACTGTTTGTGGCCATCATTGATTCAGAGAAATTTTGGCAGGTCATACAAGAAGAACTGGATGAGTTTGAGAGCTGGAGTTATAGGCATGGGTTGAATTTTAGCTATACCAAATACAAGTTTGCACATTTCAGAACTCACGATGTTGATTTTATGACTCTGCAGGATGCCATCATTGGAAAAGGACTTAAGAAATACCTGAATGCATCTTACCAATCACAGGGTATTTCACATTTATCATATTTCAATGCAGTGAAAGCTGGGGAGGAAAAAGATCAAATGTAATCCCCAAAAATGTCAAGCAAGAGATTTCCAAAAGGGATATTCTGAGGTAAAGAAAGCTTTGCAACATAAAGGGAAGCTTGGCACGTTCTAACATCCTAAGAAGATGTTATAACACAATTATCACCAGTAGCCAAAGACTCAACTGAAGAGACTCAAACCCCCAAGATATTCACAAGATAAAATGTTAAAAAATTAAACCCTTCTTTTTTCCATCTTCAGTACTCTCCTACCTTAACCTCTGTAAAACTTTGAGCTTGAAGCAAAATCTTGATGTTTGCATCACATGGAAGTATGGCTTGAAGTATTGTACACAATCACACACATTGTTCAGTCATTTGATATTGCTCTAAAGTTCTACGGATCACGGCTCTTACTGTTTCATCTGCAGCTTATGCAGGGTATTGTGGGCCAGCTTTAGATGAGACAGCTACTGGGAAAGACATAAAACCTGTGTGGGATGCCAGATCAAGAAGAAATATGATTCAGCTGCTCTCATAGCTGCCTTTCATCAGACTGCCTACTAGTGCAGCAGTGAACCTGGTAGCTGGCAGAAAAAGTAGGGGTGTCTGCATATCCCTAAGGTTTCCTTTTGATTTATGGCATAAAATATGCCTATGCAAAATAGATATTAAGAGCTCATTGGTTTTCTGACATTGAAGAAAGGAGTATTTTTTACCCAAGAAACATATAGCCAAGAAACATATAGAAACATTTTACCCAATACACATATAGAAACTTAATTGTTTAGTTAATGCATGGTAAACAGATTTGCTTCTAAGTGACTTACAAGATACCAAATTTGTTTTGTATTCCCATTAAAAGCATAAAACATGTAATTTCAAATAGGTTTTGAAAAGCTGCTTGTGTGTCCATGAAAACCCACCACATCAGTGTAGTTCTGCAACTGCCAAAATATTTTCCCAGTATCAGAACTGCAGAAAAAAGAAAAGGAAATAGGCCTTGAATAGCAGTAAAATTCAAACTGGATTTGTGAGGAGAAAGCTAACAAATCTCTTTGAAAGAGAAGGAGTCTGAGTTAACACACTGGTAAGTACAGAAAATATATATAGGAAAAAGTGGTATCAGGTACTTATTTGTATATCACATTCATATAAGGCCATAAGAAAAGAGTTACAAGTAGAGCTGAAATGAAAGATCACTGCTGTAAAGGACAATAAAAGCAAAAGGATAGTAAAAAATCTTGAGACAAATTGTGTTATAATCAACTTCCCAGAAATCCATAGCAATGGCCAAGCTAATTCCTTGAAATGCCACAAGTAAGTTTCCATAAGCATGGTGCACAAGTGCAAGGGGATCAGTGTGAAGATTACAGTCTGAAAGTGAGTTTTCTCTATGCTAAGAAAATGCTCCCCAAAGGATTCCAGTGCCCAGTCAGGAAGACAGATGCCTGGTGAGTTGAAGGCATCCTGAGGAAGGAGAAGCTGTTTCCCTGACATGCAGTCCAGACCACAGATACAGCATGTGGAGGAACATTTCTTCCTGTGACAGCACAGTTGTTTTCCAGAACATTCAGTGTTTAAAATGATAGCCTCAACAGGCCTTTAGATGCCTGCGGAGTGGCATGATGGTTGTCTCCTCTTTGTTTTCACACTGAAGGCACAGACCATGCTGCTCTGCCAGTGGGAGATACAAACATGAATGAGGGACCTGGAGGGGGAATGTAGGGTTTGACTTCCTATATGTGGGACAGAGGCTGAGTCAGAAAAAGGGTAGAGGAAGTGTGTGGAGGAAGGGGTTTGATCTTCTGGCAGTTCCCAGTGTCAGAGAAGGGTTGAGGATTAGGGATGACCCAGGAGGCTGATGGGATTGGGCAAAGGCACATTGGCAAAAAGACAACAGTAGAAAGAGATAAAAAGATGACTGGTGCTGGAAGGGAAGACACAGAGAGTAAAAATATATAAGAGAAAGGAGTCAGCAAACGCCAGTCAATGCCAAGCTGTCCTGGCATGGAGTTAACGCTGAGCTTTCCCCTGTTCTCCCAGCACCTGAGCCATTGTGACACCACCTAGTCATACAAGAGCTGTCCCACTGACAGTGGGTAGCAGTGTATCTCACTGACATGTAGCTGGGAAGAGTGAAGGCTTGTCCTCTGGTGGAGGACTCCCCTGGCATCTGTCAGTGAGTGGTGAGGCACCATGCTTCCAGCCAAGGGTACCCAAAAGGGAAGAGCTGGGACTGCTTCTACATGCCAACCATGGTTACCTGAGCAGAAAGGAGCCATCCTTATGTTATCAGTGGTGGAAATTGGCTATAGAGGTATTTATGCCACATGCCTTTAACTTTGTCATATTTAAAGCCCAATGACAACCTCTGCAAATATAAGCCAAAGGTAAAATAACAGTAGGGAGCTAGAAGGTGGTTTGAAACAGCCAGTAAGGCATGTTGAGCCAGGTATGTCTAAGCAGCAAAGATCACATTGAGTTGTTTACCAGGGAATCCCTAGTGGCTTCTTGTGTCTGAAATTAGCAGAGCGACTAAGTATGTTTGAATCCCACCCTTGGCATGTTGGCTGGTTTCTTCTTCTTCGGGCTTGTGCTTGCTGCTGCAGCAAAGGGTGCATTGTCCTGTGCTCCAATTGGGCTGCCTCTCAGTGGTCAGAGCAGTTCCATCCTCATGAAGAAAGTACAGGAAGAGCAGTTCCATCCTCATGAAGAAAGTACAGGAAGAAAATGTTGCAAAATGGGAGTCACCTTATGTAGCCTCATTTGACATAGAGGTCAGCGAGGTAGGCTGAGATTTACAGCAGAGGAGCGGCAAGAAGCCTTCCTGTCAGTCTGTCCCTTGCCACACCACCTGTCTCCAGGTACCTGCATATAACAGCATGTATTTTACCCAAAGTGAGCTCACATCTATACCATGCAAAGTGAAAATCTGTTGGTTTTATATAGCTGTTCTCAGAGAAAAATGTTGGCCTGCATTTTTGTCTGAAATGCCACCTGACAACATCAGAAAGACTAACTGTTGCCCAAGGACTAAACTGAAATGTCATAAAGTAGCTCACAGCAGCACTCTCTAATATTACTCCAGTACAGGCCAGTTGATTGACTTATTGACTACCTGGAAATATCCTCTAGCAAGATTGACTGTGGAGGTGCTAACAAGAAAGAGCTTATCCTTGTTATGTAGGCTTTAGTACAGAAAACAAATAATCATGTGAGCAACAAAGCTAATGAAGCCCAGTCCCCATTGCCATCTGTTGTATATAGTTGGATGTTGAGGTGTCAAAAACAGCCTATTCTCTCTAAAGGTACTACTGCATTTTCTTTTACCTGGCTGCTTAGTTTTATTAAACTGTTTTCTAGTGTGCATTGAAAGCGGGCTGTTCAAAAGTTAACAGAGTGGAATAGACACACAGACACTTACAAACACACAAAGGCCAGGGAAGCTTCATTTCTTTTGGGGACTAGGCTGAAAAATAAGTTGTAACAGTCACTTTCCAGGGAGACAGAAGGAAAATCCATCAATAAAGAGAGAATTACAACTTAAAAGAACCCCCAAGTAATACCAATCTCAGTACTCGGTTAGGTGTTTGCTTGCTAAAACAGCATATAACACTGTGAATTTCAGGTGCTTATTTCACTGCTGTTCCCTGCTCTTCACTGGTGAAAAACTAAGACATCATGCCAGTAGCCAGTGATGGAGTAAATGTTCTGAATTAATTTTGTTCAAAGACCAAACCTCTCTCATACAGCCATCTAATGCAACACAGCCCACTTGAGCACTGATAATGAGTTTACATTAAAAAGTCCATAAACTCACAGCAGCACCAGAAACCCATACTGGAGTACTGCTGGGAAGCCAAGGTTGCATCATGTGTCAGAGAAAGTTGGTAGCCAATCTCTTTCAAGAAACAGAAATAAATGCCATGACAACTTTACCTGTTAAAGATACCCAAGAACTGTCAAATACAAATTTCTCAAATACATTCACCTTTCCAGAAAGCACTGGCTCTTCCTTTATGTTCACATGATGAGGTTCCTACCTGTGATGAATGGCCATGACATTTCAGGCCTTGCTTGGGGTGGCATGCTGCCTGCCCTGCTCCTCCCACCCCTTTCCATGAACATCCCAGGGAGCAGGGGAAACCCTGGGAAGTGGATGACAGGCCAGATAGGATCAACCTCCGAGGGAGCTTTTTTGCTTCATCAGGCCTGCTGTTTTACTTCACTTTCCCACATTGACTGGTTAACAACATCAGAGGACCAGAATTAGCAGGGTGCCCCAGGCAGTGCAGACTCTACTCTACAGTGCTGTGGTGGAGTCCTGGGTGGGGTGGTCTGGGTACCTCTCCTCCCTGATGTGTAGGAGCTCTTTTGCAGGGAGGAGGTCCGGCAGGAGGCAAATGACCCTGAGGGAAGGGACTGGGTCTGAGAGAAATGCTGAAAGCATGTTTCTCCCCAGTATGCACACTTTCCAACAGTGAGGAGTGGCCTCCCTGAACTAGTGCAAGGACAATCACCAAAGTGAGCTGGAGTAGCTTCTCTCTGAAGGTAAGAGAGGGATCTAACTTTGCTTCCCTGAATTATCTCATCATCTTGTCTCGTATCATCTGTCATATATCATGCATCATATATCATAGATGTCATATATCTTACATAATATATTATATAATATAGCATATAGAATCATAGAATAATAGAATAATTAGGGTTGGAAAGGACCTTAAGATCATCTACTTCCAACACCCCTGCCGTAAGCAGGGACACCTCACACTAAACCATGTCACCCAATGCTTCATCCAACCTGGCCTTGAACACTGCCAGGGATGGAGCACTCACAACCTCCCTGGCCAACCCATTCCAGTGCCTCACCACCCTCACAGGAAAGAATTTCTTCCTTATATCCAATCTAAACCTCCACTGTTTAAGTTTGAACCCGTTACCCCTTGTCCTGTCACTACAGTCCTAAACAAAGAGTCCCTCCCCACCATCCCTATAGGCCCCCTTCAGATACTGGAAGGCGGCTATGAGGTCTCCATTCAGCCTGCTCTTCTCCAGGCTGAAACAGCCCCAACTCTCTCAGCCTGTCTTCGTATGGGAGATGCTCCAGTCCCTGATCATCCTCATGGCCCTCCTCTGCACTTGTTCCAACAGCTCCATGTCCTTTTGATGTTGAGGACACCAGAACTGCACACAATACTCCAAGTGAGGTCTCCTGAGAGCAGAGTAGAGGGGCAGGATCACCTCCCTCGACCTGCTGGTCACACTCCTTTTGATGCAGCCCAGGATACGCTTGGCTTTCTGGGCTGCAAGCACACACTGAAGCCGGCTCATGTTCATTTTCTCATCGACCACCGCCCCCAAGTCCTTCTCTGCAGGGCTGCTCTCAATCTCCTCTTTGCCCAACCTGTAGCTGTGCCTGGGATGCTCTGACCCAGGTGTAGGACCTTGCACTTGGCATGGTTAAACTTCATGAGGTTGGCATCAGCCCACAAGCTCACAAGCGTGTCAAGGTCCCTCTGGATGGCATTCTTTCCCTCCAGCAGATTCACTGAACCACACAGCTTGGAGTCATTGGCAAACTTGCTGAGGGTGCACTCAATCCCACTGTCCATGTCAGCGACAAAGATGTTGAACAAGACCGGTCCCAGCACCAGTCCCTGAGGGATACCACTCATCACTGGCCTCCAGCCGGACACTGAGCCATTGACCATAACTCTTTGCATGTGGCCATCCAGCCAGTTCTTTATCCACCGAGTGCCCCACCTATCAAATTGATGTCTCTCCAATTTAGAGACAAGGATATCGTGTGGGACAGTGTCGAATGCTTTGCACAAGTCTAGGTAGATGACATCAACTGCTCTACCCCTCTCCATCAGTTCTGTAGCCCCATCGTAGAAGGCCACCAAATTGGTCAGGCAGGATTTCCCCCTAGTGAAGCCATGCTGGCTGCCACCAAGCACCTTGTTGTTTTTCATGTGCCTTAGCATGCCTTCCAGGAGAATCTGCTCCAAGATTTTGCCAGGTACAGAGGTGAGACTGACTGGTCTGTAATTCCCTGGGTCATCCATTTTCCCCCTCTTGAAAATGGGGGCTATATTTCCCCTTTTCCAGTCGTCGGGAACTTCACCTGTTTGCCATGATCTTTCAAATATGATGGACAGTGGCTTAGCAACTTCA
>NDXB01012044.1:17364-36941 GCA_002631895.1 Agapornis roseicollis
TGGGGGTATGGAGACATGGGGACATGGAGACATGGACACTGACATCCCACACACCTCCATCCTCAGCCATCAGCGTCCCTGGTCACTGGCACCATCGGTCACCAGTATCAATGGTGACTGGCATTCCTGGTCACCAGCATCCTGAGCCAATGGGTATCCGCACTCTTCCTGGCTCCTGCCTGCACGGTGGTGGGTGGCACCTGTGTGTGCACACACATGAACACGTGCACGCACATGTATGTATGTGCACACATGCACACACACACATATGCACACACACACACATGCACACACACACACATGTGCACACACACACATGTGCACACACACACATGCACACATGTGTGTCTCAGGGTGACGGCCACATTCCCTTCCAGATCTCAAGCCCTGGTTCAGAGACTCCTGCGCCAAAAGGAAACCTTTTGTCTGCAAGTGCAGTGCCTAAAGCTGCACCAGCACCAGCACCCAGAACCCCCTGCAAGACTGCACCCAGCACCCTGCTCCCTGCCTGTAGTGCAGCCAGCCACTGGCCACAGTAAAGGTCCCTGAAGCCATCCTGGTCTGTGTCCTTCATCCCCTCATGATCCTGTGTGTGTCCCTGTGTAATCATGGAAGCACAGATTGGGCACCCTACCCCAGAGCCTCGCCAGCCCCACAGCACAGAACTCTCTCCTTACATCCAACAAGCTTCTCTTTGCCAACCACTCTCCCCAGGCCCATGATGTCAGCACTGAGCTGTCCAGGCCATGCAAGGTCCCTCCTGGCCACTTCCAGGCTTGGTGGTAGGACTGGGAATGCTGCCTGGAGCAGGGGGTGAGCTGTGCACCCATAGTGCATCCAGTCTGGGGACATGAAATGCCTCAAACAGCTCCAGGGTGCAGCTGAGGGCATCCAGAAAGACCTGGATGAGCTGTGCTCTTCTCTGGCCCAGAGAAGCTGTGGCTGTCCCATCCCTGGCAGTGCTCAAGGCCAGGTTGGACACAGGGGTTTGGAGCAAGCTGCTCCAGTGGAAGGGGTCCCTGCCTGTGATGGGGGTTGGAACTGGATGAGCTTTAAGGTCCCTTCCAACCCAAACCATTCCATGTTCTATGATTCCATGTGGTACCATAGGAGATGCCTCAATGTGACCATGACGTGGGTTTGGGGAGTCACAGGTAGTGGCTGGGCATTGCCACAGGTCTGTTCCAGCTTGGATCAGGCTCATCCCAGATGCTCAGTGGGATACAGGTGCTCACCAGAGCCTGTGCTGCTGGAAGCATGGAATGCCCTTACAGCAGGCTCAGAGGCTGCTGCTGGCTTGCCTCTGTCAGCCTGGGAGGTGTGATAATTCAGAGCCCCACAGCAGCTGCTCTGACACAGTGAGCAAGCCTCATACTGCATTTGTTCGGTTTCAGAGCTTTCTTGGACCACCAGTTTTCTACTGGACATCCCGGGATGGCCATGAAGGGAGCAGAAGGGGATCCAGCCCATGGACATGGCACAGAGGAGCAATCCTGGGAAATAGTTTATTCTGTGGGTGGCCACAGAGGACTCAGCGCAGGGGCAGGATGCAGCCAGGCAGGGCTCAGTGCAGGGGAAGGTGCAGCCAGGGTCCAAGCAGACCCCAGCTGCAGCTATTGCACTCAGTCCAGCAGCACTGCTGGCACTGGCCATGGGAAGGGTGATGGGGATAAATGCTGGGTGCCTTTGTGGTCAGTGAGGAACAGAGGCTGGACGGAGCCTGGTTTGCTTTCAGCAACCCGGCCCTGACCTGCCACGGCTCATCCTGGCTGGGGACAGGGTCCCTGTGCCCAAGGAGCCACGTGCTCATCCTGGCCTCATCCAGAGCTTCAGGCTCCTTGTGCTGGACCAGCCCACGGTGCACTCTGCAGACAGGGACCCACCTTGAACCCAGCTCTGCAGGCGGTGGGGCTCGGGGCACACAGAGAGCCGGGTCCAGAGAAGGGCAATGGAGCTGGTGCAGGGCCTGGAGCCCAAGTGTGATGGGAAGGGCTGAGGGACCTGGGGGGTTCAGCCTGGAGAAGAGAAGGCTCAGGGGGGACCTGATGGCTCCCTCCAAGTGCCTGACAGGAGGATGGAGCCAAGAGGGGCTGGGCTCTGCTGCCAAGGAACAAGGGATGGGACAAGAGGAACCGGGCTCAAGCTGCCCCAGGGCAGGTTCAGATGGAGCTGAGGAACAATTCCTTGCCCCCAGGGTGCTCAGGCATTGGAAGAGGCTGCCCAGGGCAGGGCTGCAGGCACCGGCCCTGCAAGGGTTCACACTGTGGAGATGAGGCCTCAGTGCCATGGGGCAGGGGTGGCCTTTGCAGGGCTGGGAATGGTTGGACTGGATGAGCTTGAAGCTCTTTTCCATCCTGGTTGATTCCATGGTTCCATGGTTCTACGTTTCTGCTCCTGGGAGCCATCCCTGAGCACTCAAAGTACCTCAGCAGTGGTGTCACTATGTGCTGAGACGTTTGCTGGCACAGTCACGCAATGGTTGGGAAGGGACCTTCCAGCCCAAAGGAGTTATGATTCAATGACTCTTCTCATGGCCGTCATCAGAGCTCCTTCCCTGCGGGTGTGTGTCACCACAAGGACCTGCTCAGCTCTTTGTGGATGGTTCCCAGCCCTGCCCCATGACTCAGGCTGTGCCTCTTCCCCAGACCCTGCCTGGTCTGCACCGCCCTCCTGCTGCCAGTGAGGGACCAGATGGGCTCCGCCTCCGCCTGGCTGTGTGCTCCTGTTGGGACACAGCTTCCTGCTGCGTCCCACCCGCCACATTGCCACTGCTGTGCTATGCTCTTTGCAGAAGGGAGTGCAGGCAGAGAGCTCTGATCTGCACACGGAGCCCTTGTTTGCAGCCCTGCTGCTGCTCCCTGCGGATGGGGGTCCCCAGAGCATGTTCCCCACAATGAACTGCCTCATGGTAGAGCCCCTATTCGGGACTTCACTGAGCCAGAGCCTGTCCACGTACTGCTTCAACCTCCAGCCTGATCACACCAGCCTGACCTGCCTGAAGAGCTTCCACACGAGGTGTCATGCCCAGGCGTCTCCTTGGAGCATGAGTCTCCACTGGGATAAGCACAGCCCATGATCATCCAGGATTGTGTCCATAAACTTCATCTCTACATGGACACAAACATCGGTCCCCTCCACAGGACTGTGCTGGGGCTGGGGTGAGCCCAGAGGAGGCCATGGAGCTGCTGTGAGGGCTGGAGCAGCTCTGCTCTGGAGCCAGGCTGAGAGAGCTGGGCTGGGGCAGCCTGGGGGAGGGAAGGTTCCTGAAGGGGAGACCTGAGAGCAGCTCCAGAGCCTAAAGGGGCTGCAGGGAACCTGGAGAGAAAGGGGCTTGGGCCAAGGGCCTGTAGGGCCAGGCCAAGGGCAATGGCTTGAACCTGGGAGAACAGGGGAGACTGAGCTGAGCTCTGAGGCAGAAGCTGTTCCCTGTGAGGGTGCTGAGGCGCTGGCCCAGGGTGATGGCCCAGAGAAGCTGTGGCTGCCCCATCCCTGGCAGTGTTGGAGGCCAGGTGGGACACAGGGGCTTGGAGCAAGCAGCTCCAGTGGAAGGGGTCCCTGCCCATGGCAGGGGCTGGAGCTGGAGGAGCTTTAAGGTCATTTTCCAAAGTCTGGGATTCCATGATCCCTGCCCTGGGGGGTGCTCTTTGTTCATGTTGTGGCTCATGCATGTATAGACATTGTGTGGGGCTCCTCATCCACACTGCATGAGTCAACTGCTGCAGGGACCCCATAGCCAAGCACATCTTTGGCTCTTCTCCTCTCAGTGATCTCTCTCCTCCCAGCTCACTCCAGCTCCATTTCACAATTGGTTGGTCCCAAGGGAGCTGCCACATTCCATGTCAGATGATACTCGTGCCGTACCTGGTGTGGTGTGAAGGAGCTCAGGAATGAGCTGCCCTACCACAGCTCAGGGAGACTTGGAAAGGGTCTCCCATTGCCCTCCCTGCTGCTGCTGGGCACAGGAACTCATTCTGCTAATGCTGCCCTCACAGTTCTTAGAATCATGGAGTGGTTTGGGGTGGAAAGCACCTTAAGATCATCCAGCTTCAGGATCTGCTTGGCCTCTGGTTGGACCAATCCATGTGTATTTTTGTGTTGAAGGGGATCTCAGGGCTGTGACTGCAACACCATCCCACTGCCCTGTGTTCAAAGTCCGTCCCGTTCCCACACCCCAGGACCTGTTTCCCTAATGGGACGTGTTCCCAGTGCTGTGGTGCTTCAGACATGGGCACAGCACCAGCTCTGAGCTGCTGGTGGGTTTGAGCCACTCAGCACCTGGAGAACACTGGGAGCAATGGGAAGGTGTCAGCTCCGCAGGAGCTTGGCTTTCCAGGATTCTGACGGAAATCTGGAAAGTTTGGATTTGTGAGCTAAAAACTACCCAAAGGATCACAACTGAGCATCTCCAGGCCAAAGGCAGAGCTTGGTGCTGCTTCCCAGCCCCTGGAGTGGCAGCACGGACCTGGGGAGCAGCAAAGACATGCCCTGGTGGCTACAGCTGGGATGCGAGGGATGGAGATGGGGGGACACCAGGAGGCAGATGGGTGGGTATGGGGGAACATCAGGAAGCAGATGATGATGAGGGGGGACACCAGGAGGCAGATGATGGGTATGCGGGGACTGTCTGTTTGTCCGTCCGGCACTGCTGCAGCTCTCAGGCTTCCGTCGGGGTTTCCTCCCGGCTCCCACGGTGCTCCCACAGGAAGGGAGAATCCTGGCTCCAGCAAAAGGTGCTTCCTGGCTCCCAGATAGGCTGCAGAGCCACATCCTGACCCCCACGAGTGATGCTCAGCACCCCCCGATGATGCTCAGCATTCTCAGGCGATGCTCAGCACCCTCTGGTGATGCTCAGCACCCCCGGTGATGCTCAGCACATCCCAGTGATGCCCAGCACCCTCCAGTGATGCTCAGCACCCCGCGGTGATGTTCACACCCCCCTTTGGTGCTCAACATGCCCCACTGATGCTCAGCATGCCCCTTTGATGCCCAGTGCTCGCTGTTGATGCTCAGCACACCCGGCGATGCTCAGCACCCCCCGATGATGCCGGTGATGTGTGGGGTGACACATGCACATGCACGACGGGACCTGTGGCCTTGCCCTGGCACGGGACATCCGGAGGCTGCGGCCGGACACCGGGAGCGGAGGGTGCGGAAGCCTGGCGGGGGCCGGGGGTGTCCCGTCCCCTTCCTGGCAGGAAAGGGACTGAGCTGGCCGCCGCGGGATTCTTGGAGGCTCCAGCGCCGCAGGCGCTGGAAGCTTGTGCAGAAGCACCAGGATCTGCCAGGTAACGGCACCACCGAGGCTGAGCCTCGTCCGGGTAACAGCGGCAGTGGGGCTGAGTCTTGGCCGGGTGACGGCACGACCGTGGCTGGGGCTCCTCTGTTCGCTGCCGGGACAGCCCGGGCAAGGGAAGCTCTGTAGTGCCGTCGGGGCCAGCGGCGCCGGGGCTCCTCTCCCTGGGGTCACCGGGTGGGCTGGCCCCGGTGCTGTGCTGCGGGACCGGTGGGGCCGGCCCGCAGCGCCGTGAGGTGGCCTCGACGTGAGGATCCCTGCCCGGCTCTCGGGCTCTCGGGGCAGCGCCCGGGAAGGAGTTCGCTGGGGCCCGGTGCTTCCGCTGCCGCCGATGGCCGGGCGGGTCCGAACCGGGCCGGGGCAATGGGAGGGGGGTGCCGGTGCCGCGGTGGGAGGGTCCGGTCCCGCCGAGGTTCCCGCCCGCCGCTCCGCCGTTGCCATGGCAACTCCCTAAACTAACGCGCGCTGCCGGCGGGGGCCGCGCTCGCAGCATCGGCCGCCCCCGCCGCGCCCCGCCCCGCCCCGCTCCCGGCGGCCGCCGCCGCTGCCCCCGGCCGCGATGGTGGCTCCGGCCGCGCCGCGCGCCCCGCAGGTAACGGGGGCCCGGGGGGAGCGGCGGGGTCAGTCGCGAGCTGGGAGGAGGGGGCGGCTGCGCGGACCTGACCAGCACCGGGAGCCGGCGGCGGGTTCGGGTTCGGGTCCGGGTCCGCCTTCGGGTCCGGGTCTCGGTTCAGGTCCAAGTTCGGCTTCGGCTTCGAGTTTGGTTTCGGCCCCGGTTTTGGCCCCGGGTTCTGCTCTGGGTTTGGCTTCGTGTTCGGCTTCGAGTTCTGCTTTGGCTGCGGTTTCGGCTCCTGCTTCGGGTCCTAGTTCGGCTTCGGCTTCGGGCTGGGTCCGAGATCAGGTTCGGCTCTGGGTTCGGCGCCGGGTCCGGTTGTGTGTCCGGTTCCGGGAGGGCTCTGCCGCCGCGGGCTGCCCCCGTTGCCGCTGATGCCGGTGCAGGGCGGGTGGGATGGCGGCGGCAGCAGCCACTGATACCTGCGAAGCTCGGCGGCGGGGGCCAGGGTCTGTGCGCGCTGTGTTGGGCTGTGCCGTGCTTTGGGGTGTGTGGGATGGAGAGCGGGGGCTGTGGCTGTCGCGGGAGGCTGTTTCGGGGGTAGGGGCTGGGACTAGCCCCTACAGCTCTATGTGCTCGGGAGTAAATGCTGTCTGCAGCCACACGGACATGCTGGAAGCACGGGCCGCGGTTTGGGATTGGGGATGTGCTGGGAACAGAATCGCTGCTTTTCAGAGCCTGCATCAGGGATGGGGACCATGAAACCTCGGGGCGGTCCAAAAGCATCAGGCGAAGTGGGACTTTTTGGGGATGCATTTGCTCAGTATGTGTGGCTGCTTGTGGAACATACCTGTTTGTGGTCCTTGTACCCATGCACAATCGGGTGTATCTGCCCACAGGGATCTGCTTGGATGCTCAACACACCATTTTCCTGTGCTCCTTTGTGTGTAAGCATCGTTTGCGTAGTAAGCTGGGACAAGAGGGAATGGCTTTAACCTGCCAGAGGGGAGATTAAGCTGAGCTCTGAGGCAGAAGTTCTTCCCTGTGAGGGTGCTGAGGCGCTGGCCCAGGGTGATGGCCCAGAGAAGCTGTGGCTGCCCCATCCCTGGCAGTGTTGGAGGCCAGGTTGGACACAGGGGCTTGGAGCAAGCTGCTCCAGTGGAAGGGGTCCCTGCCTGTGACGGGTTGGAGCTGGAGGAGCTTTAAGGTTCCTTCCAGCCCAAACCAGCCCAAGGTTCTGTGATTTCAAAGCCATCTCCCCCCCCTCAGGCAGTCATGGATAAGGAGCTGTTCTCTGGGATGGGTTGACTGGGCAGTCTTTGTAGGGTGTTTGTGTGGGTTTGGTCTCGTTTCTGGGCCTCAGCTTGTGATTTTGTGAGTCCCAGGAAACGGCTAGAAAAGTGACTGTGCCACATCCTTCTGCTCAGACCTGGGTCAGGGGAGCAGGATGCTCCAGAGCTGGGTTTACCTGCCCTGGTGCTGTTACGCATACGTGTCTGTGAGTGCCTGTGTAAATCCCAGTGCCAGCATGGAGAGGACAATGCAAATAGGATTTAAACAAGTGCTGTACCTGCTGCTTCTTACCTTGATGCCAAGGGGCAGGGACCCTCAAAGCCTTCAGTGATAGAAGGGTTGCAACTGCCAGGCATCAGTGAGAAACAGCCTCAGACACGAGGCCAGCTCTGCAATGGCACCTGTGGCAGGGCACGGTGGGAAGACTCTGGCTGTGCTGGCCCATGCCTCCTGTGGGTTTGTGCCAGGGATGTGGGTTGTAAGGGGAGGAGCTGGGGACTTGGCATCAGCTTCTGCATGGGCCTGCTCTTGGTCCAGCTCTCCCAAGGGATAAACTTCACTAACAACTTCCATTGTCATTCTGTCTCAACAGTGACATGTGGGTAATGGAAACACAGAACAAGGTTCCATAATGTCTTTTTATACCCACACTTAAATGCAAGACAAGGTTTGTGTGCACTTTGCACTGCACAGGACCCCTCTGTGCTCTGCCCATCTGACCAGATATGTGGTGAAAGGGGCTAAAGGCAAAGAAGGGTGTGAAAGAGATTATTACAAGGTCTCCTTCGATAATAACTGTTTGTGTTGTTGCTGTACAGACTGTGTAACACCTCGATATGCAGAGAATCACAGAGTTGTTGGAGTTGGAAGGGGCGTCAGGATCGCACCCAAGGATTCCTAATACTAGTATTGTGGTATGAATAATGCTGTACCATGTATTCTCTCATACCAGTGCTGTGTACAGGGCGGCACAGGAACAGGCACCAGCAGCTCACTATAGAGTGTGCTGCTGAGATTTCATCAGCTAAAAATTCCCGCTGCTGCCTCCGCACTCCCGAGCAGCAGCACATCTGCAAGTAGTGAGGAGCACCATGGAGATGGTCACAGGAATGGGGATGGGGTGCAGAGCACAGCAATGCACGTGTGGAGGTGAGGGGTCTTGGTGGGATGTGGGTCCCTGACCATGGGGGTGGTGGAGGCTGGGCCTGCCCTGGAATGCAGTACAGGATGTGGGGCAGCAGTGGGGCTGTGTGGAGCTGGGCCCAGGCTGGGGGTGGCGTTAGGGGTATCACAGAATCATGGGATGGTTTGTGTTAAAGGGACCTTAAAGCTCATCCAGTCCCGAACCCTGCTGAGAGCATGGGCCCCTTCCACTGGAGCAGCTTGCTCCAAGCCCCTGTGTCCAACCTGGCCTCCAACACTGCCAGGGATGGGACAGCCACAGCTTCTCTGGGCCATCACCCTGGGCCAGAGCCTCAGCACCTCACAGGGAAGAGCAGTGTGATGGTATGTGGGATAGAAGCAGCCTTTGGGTCTGAGGAACATTCCCAGGACAGGAGATCAGGCTGGGAGGGCTCCTGCCCTGCTCTCCTCTGCTAAGCAGGGCTGGAGGGGCAGAGGGGAAGGATCCTCTGCGTGTCCTGTCCTGCTTCAGCCCAGTGCTGACTGCTAACCCAGGAGGTGGGATCTGGTGGTCCCTTGGCACCAGGAACACAGGAAGGAGGAGCCTGGGTGCAGCAGGAGCTTGATGGCTTGGTGGGGCAGAATCCCCTCCCCCCGTTTGTGGGGCAGGACTCCCCTATGGGGCAGGACTAGATGGGGGGGAGGGGGCGTGCAGCTGAGAGGAGCATAGGGAGTGAATTGCCATCCCACTCCTGCACACACGGAGCTGCTGTAACTGTGACAACAGGCACTGCGCTGGTTCCGTGTCTTGGCTCCTGATGGCAGCGTAGGAAGGGCAGCGCTGCCTTTGTGCGGGATCAGCCCGAACTTCTCTGGATGGGGCCCTGTGCCACCGCCAGCAGCAGCAGCAGCAGCAGCAGCAGCAGCAGTAGCACCTCGGTGCGGGGACGGGGACTCGGTAATCGGAGACATGGGTCTAGAGCAGGCTCCGCTCATTAAACATTGATGGACGCGCTCTGGCCGCAGCAAGAGCTGCCCGCATCGGCCCCGCGCGGGGCCTCCGGGTGCTGGAGGGACGCGGCTGTGCCCACCCGGGTGTCTCTGGGGAGCACGGGGCTGAGCAGAGCCCGGGGTGTGCAGGATGCGCCCCATAAGCATCCTCCCACTCCCTCTCTTTTCAGGGGCTGCTGGCTGGGAAGGAGCTGGGGCTTTGGGCTGCTCTTCCATGCCAGGGTGATGCCCGCAGGACAGTGGGGACCTCAGTGGGTTGATGGTTGATTGGGCTCGCTGGCACTAGAAGCCCTCAGGCTCAGAGCCGCTGTGACCTGCCTCCCTGGGGCTTCGGGCTGCCTCGCCGGGGCACACTGGCATTCCCGGCTCCTGTGGGGTGTGGTCTGGGCTTCCAGGTCTGAATCTGTCGGCTTTTTATAGACACCCTCGTGGGAGCGCAGAGAATGGGAGGAAACGGGAGTGCTCAACCCTGGCCGCGGCTGTTCCGCAGGGCGGAAGCGGGTCCGGGCAGCGCGGGGGCATCTTCCTTCCCGCAGGAGCCTCCTGCCAGGCCCCCAGCGTGGCGGAAGATCCCTTAGGAAGGGGGTGCGACTCCTGTGTGCGGGGGTACGCGACATAGGGCGCTGAAGCATGGGGGCTGCTGGCTGAGCCCCATCCTCTGTGTCTCCTACTTGAGTGAGCCCAGAGAGGCCATGGAGCTGCTGCGAGGGCTGGAGCAGCTCTGCTCTGGAGCCAGGCTGAGAGAGCTGGGCTGGGGCAGCCTGGGGGAGAGAAAGCTCCTGAAGGGGAGACCTGAGAGCAGCTCCAGGGCCTAAAGGGGCTGCAGGGAACCTGGAGAGAAAGGGGCTTGGGCCAAGGGCCTGTAGGGCCAGGCCAAGGGCAATGGCTTGAACCTGGGAGAACAGGGGAGACTGAGCTGAGCTCTGAGGCAGAAGCTGTTCCCTGGGAGGGTGCTGAGGCGCTTGTAACCCCATGGACACTCCCCTGTGTACAAGGGCATTACCAGAGTCTCCTGACATAGGAGTCTGCAGATGCTTCCCAGCTCCCAGCTGTCTTGGGGCTGATTTTACTTCCCCTGACTTGTTCCTGATCATGTCATGTCTGTTGGGTGGCTGGGACCTGCTGCTGTGCTTACTGTGAGTCTGCAGCTGCTTCTTATCATAGAATCATAGAACTCCAGAGTGGTTTGTGTTGGAAGGGACCTTAAAGCTCCTCCAGTTCCAATCCCTGCCACGCACGGGCAGGGACCCCTTCCACTGGAGCAGCTTGCTCCAAGCCCCTGTGTCCAACCTGGCCTCCAACACTGCCAGGGATGGGGCAGCCACAGCTTCTCTGGGCCATCACCCTGGGCCAGCGCCTCAGCACCCTCACAGGGAACAGCTTCTGCCTCAGAGCTCAGCTCAGTCTCCCCTGTTTCAGTTTTTATCCCGGAAAGGGAAAAAGCTGCAGAAAAAGACAGGAATGTGGATGTTTGTCATCCAAGAGTCAGACAAGCAGGAGGCAGAATTGTGGTTCCTGAGCAGGAGGAGTAACAGTCTCCCTGGAGCTCTCCCTGCTCCTCTGAACACAGCCCCTCTGGCTCCAGAGCCAGCAGGATCCTCAGGGATTGAGGGCCAGGATCCTGAAAGCTGCAGCCTAAATACATTGCATATCGTCTGCATAATTTATTCTTCTGTGAAGAGTTTAATTTGTCAGGTCCAATAATAAACTCATAAATCTCCTCTGCTTTTTATCAGCGCTGGGAGAAGATGCTCCTGTTCCAAGCATTTAATTTATCTCCTGAGCCACTTCCTGTGCCTCTGCTGTTATCGGTTGTGTGTTCCCATGTCTGGTGCTGCTCTGGGACCTGCTTACCTGGGGGCAGGAAGATGGAGCTTGGGAGGAGGAGGCTGTGCCGGCCCCACTGTGTGCTGAAGGTCCTGGTGGAATGGGGATGGTGTGGATGAGAGCCAAGAGATGGAGCGAGGCTGAGCACCCGCTCTGCAGCTCAGAGCCACCCTCAGGACCAGCTCACTGCCCTCTCCTGCCTCTGGCACTGCTGCGGGACTGCTGGGGGTTATCACTGCTGCTGGTGTCAGCCATTGGTATCCTCACTCATGGGAACCTCCACACATGGCAGGGAACTGTCACTGTTCTGAGTCCATGGGCTCCCCGTGGCTGAGAGCTGCACCACCCAGTTACAGTGCCACATCCCAGTGTTCCCCCAGTGTCACATCCAGGCCATTTTCCGCTGGTCCCCTCATGCTGTGAGATGAGGACAACAGAAGTGCTCTCTCCTTCCCTCAGTGTTCAGGGTACTGCAGCCTTTTACCGTGTCCCCTGTCACTGACACCTGCTTGGGCACTGATCTCACTCCTTCCTTTCTCCAGGGCCAGTTTTTCTCTCCCTTTGGTCATTCCTTCCTCCTGTTTCTGAGTCCTCCTGGCTCTGCATCTTCCCATGGAGCCTGGTGGGTTCCCTGGAGCCACACAACTGATGGTGCCCAGTCCTGTGCCCATCAGAGGTGTGTGGCTGTGTCCAGGCTGTGCAGACACCTTTTCCCCAGGGGAGTAGCTCCAGCCCAAGCCCACTGTGTCCGTGGGCCCTTGTTGGCTTTGGACCATGCTCTGTGCTGCAGGAAGAGATTCTGGATGGTGCATGGATGGAGGGGGGCTGGTCAGTCCCACCCTGTGCATCCCTTTGCCCAGTGGTGTTTCCCCTCAATGCTTGTCCAGGTCTGATGTCCCCAAGGGCACAGCAGCCCCTGCCTCAGAGCCCTGCTCAGTCTTGGTGTTCCTGGTGCTGAGGCACAGGAAAGGGACTCAATTCACAGCGGTCACTAAATTGTGGGATGAGCCAGTGTGGAAAAGAGCTTTAAGCTCATCCAGTCCAACCGTTCTCAGCACTGCAAAGGCCACCCCTGCCCCATGGCACTGAGGCCTCATCTCCACACTGGGTGAACCCTTGCAGGGCCGATGCCTGCAGCCCTGCCCTGGGCAGCCTCTTCCAATGCCTGAGCATCCTGGGGGCAAGGAATTGTTCCTCAGCTCCATCTGAACCTGCNGGGCAGCCTCATGCCTGAGCATCCTGGGGGCAAGGAATTGTTCCTCAGCTCCATCTGAACCTGCCCTGGGGCAGCTTGAGCCCGGGTCCTGTTGTCCCATCCCTTGTTCCTTGGCAGCAGAGCCCAGCCCCTCCTGGCTCCATCCTCCTCTCAGGCACTTGGAGGGAGCCATCAGGTCCCCTCTGAGCCTTCACTTCTCCACACTGAACTCCCACAGGGCCCACGCTCCAGATATGCACAGCTGGAGCAGGACGCATGCCCTGTGGATGTTCTGCAGGTCCTACATTAGCAGCTGAGGTGGTTTCCTGTGTTTCATGGCACATGTGGTCCCATGAGCTGCTCTCAGGTGGGATGTCAATGGGGCAGCAGCAGCTCTCTCTAGAGCATCCTGTCATGGCCCCAGGGGACTTCAACAGTGTCACTTTACACTCGTCCATGTGCCAGCAGTGCTCCCACTGGAGCTGTTCTTAGGAAGGTTTCAGCCCAGTGTTACCCCCCTGTCCCTGTGCACCCACAGGTGGGGTCCTGGCCCTTGCCTCCCACAGCACCCTGCACCCATTTGCACCACTGCAGCCCTGCTCCATGGAATGTGACTCATCCATGTTCAATGCTCCACGTTGGAGCATCCGTTTCAGCTGCTCGCCTGGGAAGGAGTCCCAGTGAGGAGCGAGCGAAGATCTCACATGTGCCCAGCACAGAGCAGAGGTGTTACAGACACCTCTCTGTTTCACCTGCCTATGGCTGCTCTTGCCTTAGCCCAGGGCAGTGCAGTCACCTGCTGGAGGTGGTGAGATGTGCTGTAGGACCCTGACTGACCCATGGTGGCTGCATCACCTTCGCTGGTGCTCTGAGCTGCGCTGCTCCCTTGGGAAGCTGCATTTCCTCATGCATGGTCCCACTGAGCTGTGCTGTGAAGCAGGGGCTTGAGGGGCAGAGCACCTGTGGCTCCCCTTGGAGGGCAGTGAATGTGCTGTCTTTGTGGGGTGAGGATGGGCCCACAGGGCTCAGGCTTCTGCTGCAGTGGGGTAGCACATGCTGGAGGTGACTCTGTCCCTCTCCTTGGTGTCCTGCATGGCATTGGTGTGGTGCTGGTGCGGCACTGGCGCACTGACTATGTACTGGTGCTGCACTGATACTGCACTGATGCTGAACTGGTCCTCTACTGATGCTGTCCTTGCTCTCTTGTCCACAGGTTGATGAAGAGGGAGCGCTGTGACCCCACACCTGTGCCACTCATTCCAGGTAAGCTCTGTCCTTTGCCTAGGGAGCACCCTAGGAGGTAATGGCAGAGGCTGGGGCTGGGGTCCAGCACTTGTCCTGGGATGGGATGACCTGTCCAGGGCACTGGGACAGAGGCCCCAGCCCAGGTGCTGGGGGCAGAGCTGAGGATGCAAGGGTTGGGATGAGATCAGACTGTAAGTGGTGCAGGAGAGGGTTTGAGTCAGGGGTGGATCATTGCTATGTGATGCGTTTGAGGAGGCATCGAGAGGTCTTAGGGAGATGGACTGGCCAGGTCTGCACAGGCCCATCCTGCTAGGATCCAGGGTGTCCCTGCCCATGGCAGGGGGTTGGAATGGGATGAGCTTTAAGGTCCCTTTCTACCCAAACTTAATCAAGTTCTGTGATTCTAAGTCCATCCTGCCTGCTTCCAGAGCACATCCATGACTTGCAGGTCCCAAACCTGTTGCTGTGGCAGTGTCACAAGAACACTTGGATTAGGTGACTCCACAGCAGACAGCTCTGTCCTGGTCCTTCTCCCTCCACAGCAGAACAGCAGATCCCAGTGGGGGCAAGGCCATGGAGCTGGGCCTGGCTCAGACAATCCCTGTTGCTTTTTCTGTTCTCAGCCCTGCAGGAGAAGGTCCTTCCCTCCCTGTGAAGCAGGAGCCCAGGTCTGGGACACGAGGAGGATGCTCAGCATCACCAGGTGCTGCCCTGCTCTGTCCCTGCTGTGCCCATCCTGTGGCTGCTGCCTGGACCCTCTTCCCAAGCAGCTCCTGCACTGTGGGATGGGAGCAGGAAGGGGAGGGATGCCGAAGGGATTAGTCCCAGACAGGCAGATGGAGGCAGCATTATCCTATTAGTCAGGAGCTAAGCAGGAGCGGCTCAGGGTGGTGATGGTGCAGGATGTTCCTGTGGGGTGGTGGCCACCCCAGCACCAGCTCTGGAGAGTGTCTGTGCCAGGCAGCACCGAGCTCTTGGGAACAGGTCAGAGCTGCACCAAGGGACGGGCTCAGCACCCCTGCACTCTGCTGGGGAGCTTGGGGGAGCCCCAGTGGGGCTGGGGTGGTGCTGGTGCTGTCTTGGGACAGGGACAGGCCACTGCAGTGAGGCTGAGTGAGCGCATGGTGATGGGACCCCGCTGGTGGTGATGGTGATGATGAGGAGTAGGTCCTGCACAGCAGGTTTCTTGCTTCTTTCTGCTGTGGGTCTGTGTTCCCCATGAGGACACAGAGGAGCTTGTGAGTGAGGGTGGGATGTGTGAGAACGTAATGATTGGGTTTCCTTGTGCTTGGGCTGTGGCACCCTCCTGGGCTGTGCTGACCTGCAGGGGTGTCCATGGCAGGGGGCTGGAGCTGGAGGAGCTGTAAGGTCCCTTCCAACATAAACCAGGCTTGGGACCCTGTGACTGTGTGTGCTTTCTGCCAGGGCCTTGTTCCTCCTGGCTGTGTCCTCGTGTGTCTGTCCCAGGCATGATCCTCTCCTGCACTGAGATTGTGCGTGTGTGCGTGTCCTCATGCTCTGGCTCCATGCGAGGAGCTGATGGGTTCAGTGGCTTGTGGGATGAGAGGAGATTCCAGTCCATCCTGTGCACAAGGAGGAGATGGCAGAGAGCAGGACCCGGGACCCCGCAGGGTGCACACGCTAGGATCAGGAACCCCAGGCAGGGTCAGGGACCCCGCGGGGTGTGCAGGGCCTCACATGTGCTCGGTGGCTGGGTGTTGTGCTGATGGCAGCATGTTGTGCTGGTGACAGTGCGTGGCTCTGGTTTCCATGGTGACTGCGTTCAGTGATGTTCCCATGGCTACACCCGTGCTCAGTGTCTTCGTGGGGAGCACGAAGCCCTGGATCCCAGTGCATCCCGGTGTGGCTGCTCCACTGAGCCCTCCTCCGGGGTGGCAGAGGCTGCAGGAGCAGCGTTCAGTGCAAGAAACAGACCCTGAGAAGTGGCATGTGACAGGAACCTGGATTTGGGAGGTTACAGATGCTCTCTAAGGTTCCTTCCAGCCCTAACCCGTGACTCTATGGTACAGGCACTGCCAGGGCTGTGTATGCAGTGCACTAGGACTGGTACTGACTTCCTACCTCAGCCCTTCACTCCTGCTTCTGTGTCAGTTTGCTCTACAGGACCAGCAAGAGGTGTAGCTGCCTTCAGGGCAAACCAGGCTGGGATGTAACCTGGGCCAGCAGTGTGGCTGTGACAGGGAGGGATGGGACTGAGAGAGTGGATCCATCCTGGAGCTGGGGATGTGCGACCTGGAGCTGTGCAGGGCTGTGACCTGTGGGAAAACCGGTGTTCAGGGGCTGGGGTTCCCAGTGCCTGTCCTGTGGGGACTGAGATCCAGCTGGGACAGTGGCTAGAGAGAGCAGGAAACTGCCTTGGCCAAGTGAGGCTGAACAGACCTATCCTGTGTTCCATTTTGGACCCCTCACTACAAGAGAGACACTGAGGTGCTGGAGCAGGGCATGAGAAGGGCAATGGAGCTGGTGCAGGGCCTGGAGCCCAAGTGTGATGGGGAAGGGCTGAGGGAGCTGGGGGGTTCAGCCTGGAGAAGAGAAGGCTCAGGGGGGACCNGAGCTGGTGCAGGGCCTGGAGCCCAAGTGTGATGGGGAATGACTGAGGGACGTGGGGGGTTCAGCCTGGAGAAGTGAAGGCTCAGAGGGGACCTGATGGCTCCCTCCAAGTGCCTGAGAGGAGGATGGAGCCAGGAGGGGCTGGGCTCTGCTGCCAAGGAACAAGGGATGGGACAAGAGGACCCGGGCTCAAGGTGCCCCAGGGCAGGTTTAGATGGAGCTGAGGAACAATTCCTTGCCCCCAGGATGCTCAGGCATTGGAAGAGGCTGCCCAGGGCATGGCTGCAGGCATCGGCCCTGCAAGGGTTCACCCAGTGTGGAGATGAGGCCTCAGTGCCATGGGGCAGGGGTGGCCTTTGCAGTGCTGAGAACGGTTGGACTGGATGAGCTTGAAGATCTTTTCCCACCCGGGTGATTCCATGATTCCCCAGCAGGGAATCTGCTCCTGTGGTTCCTCAGTGCTGCACTCACTGGTGGCTGAGCTCTGGGCTCCTCTCCTGCAGCAGATGCAGGCAGTGAGGGGGCAGGTCTCAGGAATCCCTGTGCCCAGCACTGTCGCCCAGCACCCCACAGACAGGATCCCTGTGTGGGCACAGGATCCTGCTTCTCATCCTGCTGCCCTCTCTGGGGTCAGCACCACTCTGCATTCCCCTGCCTTCTGGGACAGTGGGTTTGCTCCCATGAGCAGTGCAGTGGGACTCGCCCTTTAATCATCCACATATCCCAAGTGACCCAGTGACCCTGAAAAACAGGCAAAGGGAAAATCCATGGGCATTAGCATTACCCATCAGGTGCTGTAGAACACTGCTGGCAGGCAAAGGTGAATCAATGGGCTCTGCTCCTGCTGTTCATGAGCTCCCTGCATCCTGAGACTGTGGGGTGAGTACTGTGTCTGCCCTATGGGTCAGCTCTGGAGGCCAGGGGCAGCTATGGCAAAGAGCAAGGCTGGGCTGGTACAAACCATGCTACCGTTAACGTGGCATTGGGACAGAGCCAATGCAAACACTGGTGCTGGGTGACCTGGACCTGCTTGTGCCAGATAGGCACCAATCGAGGGTGCCTCTGGCATTGCAGGGCCCTGGCACTGGGCAGGACACCGGGACCAGTTCTGGGTGCTGGAAGCATGGCCTGGGGGAACTCTGGGCTCCTGACACTGAGGTCAGGTCCGTGGTGGGTACAGAGCCCTCCCAAGGAGCCCATCCCTGTGCCTGTTCCGCTGCCTGTCCCTGTGTTTGTGCCTGTGGCCATTGACCGCAGCGCTGGTCAATCAGTAACACCGGGGCTGTGAGGGGGGAGGCTCTGCTGGTCCATGGGCTTTGCCTGCAGTGAACACAGACACTCAGACCCATTGAGGTGAGGGTGCTGAGGGGGATAGGGGGTTCCAGGCAGTGCTGGAAGCGTCACCAGGGGCTCCCAGTGCTGGGAGCAGTCGGGAGTGGGAGGAACCCCTGTGAGGGAGCCAGGAGCAGGCTCCCAGTGCAAGCAGAGCTCAGTGGGAGCCTCTGGAGCAAGCATGGCTTCAGTTTGTGGACGCAGGCTCTGCAGGGGCTGCAGGCGGGGGGATGCTGGTGAGGGAAGGTGGATGTGCCTTGTCTCAGTGCAATGCCTCAGTACTGGTCTGGAGCAGAACCATGTTATAGTTCAGGTTGAAGGAACTTTAAAACTCAACCATTTCCACTCCCCTGTATTAACAGGGACTCAATTGCAACAAATCCCAACCCCCAGCAACCTCTCTAATCATTAGGGCAGAGATCCTGAGTCGTTTTTGCTCTCTGACATAATGAAGATTAGATTAGTTAATGCAAATCATGTATTTGAACAGGACGGGTCAAGAGTTTCCCTTCACCAGCTGCTTCAGATGGTATTCTAGCGTTAGAATCACAGAATCACAGAACCCTAGACTGAGTTGTGTTGAAAGGGACCTTAAAGCTCCTCCAGCTCCAACTCCTGCCACGGGCAGGGACCCCTTCCACTGGAGCAGCTTGCTCCAAGCCCCTGTGTCCAACCTGGCCTTGAGCACTGCCAGGGATGGGGCAGCCACGGCTTCTCTGGGCCATCACCCTGGGCCAGCGCCTCAGCACCCTCACAGGGAAGAGCTCCTTCCTTACACACCGTGCAAGCAGACACCATAGAAGCGGCAGTTGTTCAGCTGCAGTGAAGCCTGAGCCTGGATCCAGTTGCTGCTGTGATGTGTGTGTNGAGCTCCTTCCTTACACACCGTGCAAGCAGACACCATAGAAGCGGCAGTTGTTCAGCTGCAGTGAAGCCTGAGCCTGGATCCAGTTGCTGCTGTGATGTGTGTGTAGATACCGCCACAAACAAAGGAGCAGAGAGCTGGCTGGGGGCAGCCAGGAGAGGGTGAACCTCCGGGATGTGTGGGCTATAAACCGGGCCATTGCAAAAGCAAGGAAGGGTCAGAAGCAGCTTTCCAGGAAGATGGGAGGGTGCAAGTGCAGTCCTGGAGGAAGGTGTTTGGAGGGAGGATTCTGAATGTGGCTCTGGGTGCCAGCAGCTGTGTCGCTGGGGATGGGAAGAGCACGTCCCACCTCCTGCAGCCCCAGCCCCAGCTGCAGGACCTGGGGCTCATGCTGACAACAGCCACGGGTCTTTGCCTCCCACTCTGGGCTGCCTTTGGCTGCGCCAAACTGCCCTTCTCTGCCACAGGAACAATTCCACCGTAGCTGCTGCTTCCTGCTCTTCTTGTGACCCAGGGCTGCTGGTCTTTATGTCTAACCTGCTGCGCCTCCTGGGGTCTCACGGCTGTGGTGCTAGTGCTGAGCAGTGCTAGTGCTGCTCATTCCCAGGGTTTCCTAGCCAGATGCTTCCCTCCAGAGCAGTGATAATGCAGTAATACATGGTGTGGTGTCCATGGTTCTGCTACCTCTAACCTAGGGTGACCCAGAACCCTGATGGATGCCAGGGGGTTTGAGCAGCATGGGATGATCCCTATGGCATGGCTGCCTTGTCACAGGGATGTGGGAGGTGGCTTAGGTTCTGTAGCCCCAGGGACAGGTGAGTGAGGCAGCCCATAGGGGAACACTGATCCCACTGTGTGAGAACTAACAGGGGCTCAACTTTACACCAGCTTGTGGGGGCTGCTGTGCGGTGACCCAACCCGACTGCTCTGCTCTGGATTTCACTCACTGGTGGTCCTGTGGCACGTGTGGGAGCTCTGCTGGACCAGGGAGGGTTTGTGCCTCTTGCTGGGAAATTCTCTTGAAAGGGTTTCTGAATCCTGTTGATGGTTTCTCACCGTTTTCCTGGGCTCAGAACAGGACTCTCTGGATTATCATTTCTGAGCTACTCAACTTGTATCTTTTCCTCCAGGATAAGGGATTTTTTTCTTGCCTCAGCAGAGAAGTTGATTCAGTAAGAGCAAGTTGTCATGGTTGAGACCCAACCAAGCAGCTCATTCACTCACTCAACCCCCCTTCTTGCCCTCCCCTGCTTCCAGAGGGATGGGGGGA
>NDXB01012045.1:0-54724 GCA_002631895.1 Agapornis roseicollis
CAGTAATTCACTTCATCATGCCATTCTCATGCTACATACAAGACTTCAGAGATCATCCTGGAACAGTAATCAGGATCATGTAATTTAACTGTTTGGTATTAATTACCATCCTAATTACTTGGGGTACATTTCTTCAGAGTTATCAGAAGGTGTTTAACTCAAGACATTAGTTTAGCTTCAAAGGAAAACTTGTGGTAGCTTAACCACAGGCTATTGAGTCCTGCAAAGAACTTGCTTGACCACCAAGTATCTCATCCCAACAGTTATTTTCCTTTCCTGTCATGAAACTGCACAGACAACAGCTGAGACCAGAGGTGAATGTATGTATGTTAATCGCATGCTCACATGTCCCACAGCTCAACTTCAACAGCAATGTACAAACAAGTGAGCTTCAGCATGAAATAAAGGTTAGGGAATTCAGAAGCAGGCAGAAACTCACTTTCAAAGATCAGGGCTACCATAGACACCACTGGTTTATTGTAATCTATCAACTTTTGGAAGGGCTACCTAATCCCACCGGCTAGAACCACACAAAACCTGTCAGTAACAGCTTTCCCTTTGCTCCCTACTCTTTTCTTCTCACATAGCCTTCAGTGCAAAGTTTCCATTAAAAGATTTACCGTATTTTAATCAAATACAATAATTATGAAATATAATAGGCTACACATTTATGAGAAGTGCTAGTAATATGCAGTTTTATTGCACTATAATAAACAGCCAGTAAATTACAGGAACTTTCAGCCAAGTCAAATGATCTGACTGTGCCTGATTAGTCAAGGACCTATGTTAAGAACAAAAGAAGAATGGTATCTGAATGTTAGACTTAAATTAGAAAGTTACTGCTTCCTCTCACATAGCAACAAAACATGACAGCATTACAAGGCAAATACCAGGCTGTGCATTATTAGTTCACAAGAAACATTCCAGTCAAGGCCATAGTGATTGGAATTACTCTGCATTTTAGGTGACATAGGAGCATTCATATTGACAGGCTACAGGAACTTCCAAGTGACCATAATCATCCAGAGCAAAACTGAGTTTAAAATCTCTATGTTTGCTATTTTTCCTCACCCACCAGAAATCCTTTTTGAATGCAATAGCTTCAATTTGCTCACTGAATAAATTCTGATATTAAGCATAATACAGCTTCTTAATGCTCTGTACCAACTATACTGGCTACTATGCACATAGACAATTTAAAACCACAGCTTTTTATGAGCCAGTATTCTTTCCAATAGATTTATTGTCACATACCAAGTCTGACATTTTGTAAAAGCAAAAAAGCTACTGTTTCCAACTAGCTAAAGGAATACCCATAAAGGATGCTTTTAAGATCTTGATCTAATATCAGAGCTGCTGATATAATTTAGTTTTGCACAAAGTATAATAAACCTAATTAGGTACAAACCTTACTGCCACCAAGACATGGGGAATGAAGAGGGAGCAGTACTTAAACTGTCAGATTAAGAAAGATTCACCCTTGTCTGAAAGTAAAAGTGCCTAAGAGCAAAGGATGTTTGACATCACTGTCTGCATTTTCACCTCAGGACTGTGGCGTATAGGCTACGCCAAACAAATCTGCTGTTATGACTCATTCAAATTAGAGCAATCTGAACACTGCTCTGCTTCCTGCTGATTAACAACACATTGGTATTAGAAGAGTTTCCACACTGCTATCAGACAGTTGGCATAAAGAACAGAAAACCTTCAAAAGACTTCAAACACTGTTTGGTCAGCTAAACCAAGTACATGATTTACAGCTCACAGATTCACTGTAACTTCCGCATCGAGTCCAATTTAACATCTGTCCAACAGCAAGCATTAACTAATTCGGAAACAAGCATTATGGGTAGACCACGTATACATAGAGTATAGGTACATGGAATAATCTCTAGCCCAAGGAATGATCCCCTTCCCTTTCAAGCAAATAGTTAACTGAATAGTAGCCTAAGGAAAGCCATATCCAAACTAGTTATACCTATAAACTCCATGAAGATATTCAATGCCATTCTAAATTAACTATTCTATTTAACTCCATTCTATTACAATTGCCTTTTTCTGTATCTTAAGGTCTTCTTTCATCTGGAAAGACATAGCCAATAAAGGCCCAAACCAGAACCAATATTCAAGACCAGAGTATGTCACAAGATGCACAGGAAATGAAACAGTATATTTATCCCTTTACTTTCGATTCTGGTATTTAATTTGTGTTCCTGTTGACACTATCAGTATTTTTAGGTAATGCATAATAATACACAAGACTTCCCAAAGGAGTAAGGCATCTATTTGATCATATTTAATTCCAGTTACTTCCTTTGGCCCATCTCACTTTCTTTCTGCCTAACACCCCACTTGTCTGACCTGGAAACATGCCATCACATTTGAGCCATCATGGTCAGGCAATCAGTACTATGAGAACCCTCAGAAAATGCCAGTAGCTTCCCAAGAATCAACTTCTTTTACAAAACATCACTCCATCTTATATGCCTACATCTACCAATTCTATTCTTTAATTACTATTTAACTACTATCCTTAGTAGCTTCTACTACTAAGTCTCGCATGCAATATCAGCATCAGTTCTGTAGTTCTCAATGTTTCCACCTGGAGCACTTTTAGAAAGTTGTGTTTATCTGCAGCCTTCTGTGTTTGTCTAGAATAAATACTGCTTGTGCATTAGGTCACATACAACACTAATTTTATATCTTCATTTACATCTCTTCCTATCCACTTCCTGTCTAAACCACTGACATAAACATTCCAGAAGAGAAATTAAGGAAAAAGACATCATATGAAAAGAGTTAACTGTACTTCAACAACTCAAAAGAGAGGCAAGAAACCCATTAACACCAAACTCTAACATGATATTCACCCATACTCCAGCATTATACCATCACTATGATTTTCTCATGGCACTGGCCTGTTCATTACTGATGCCTACAGATTCTTTCCCAAACACTGGAAACAGGATGCATCTACCGCTCGAATCGGTTGCTAGGAGGGTAAGCAGCCCACTATGCTGAACTGAAGAAACAATGCCAGCTCACTAAAACCCAGCAGCAGCACACTAAACTAATCCCATTACCAACATCTTGACAAAAATCAAATGAACAAGTGTGCAATTATTTTAATTGTTTCCTTTTCACATAAGGCATGTCAAAAGCTATTAGACCAAATCTATTTACAAAACATTTACTGAATTAATAAGCTTTTCTATTCACATAAAACATCAGAGGGTACAGCAATCACACTCTTAGCCCTTGATAGGGGGCCCAATAAAGCTTCTCAACCAGAATAACTTTGTGCTTATTAAAACAATTGTGTGAGACAGCTGTTAGTTCATTTCAAACATTTTGCCCAAGACAGCATTTTGGAAGGCCGTGCTATTCACCTGGTTAGCATGAAGGCATTAATACTGCTTCCCCCCATTGCTCTTCACTGACTCACCACAGCCTTGGGCAGGTCTTTCTGGAGGAGCTACATTGCTCACCCCCACCTATCCAGGAGCAGCACCACATACTTCTGACACAGTTGGTTACAGTGCTTTCTTACCTTGTTTATAGAGCCTCTTGTAGGTATAAGCAATGCTGTGCAGGACAAATATAGAAAGCTAATAACTTTAGCAGCTCACCTGGAAGGAGAGAGGGCTTGAAAGTACACTTGAAACAGCAGTACTGTGTATTAGCCATTTTCAGCACATCTAGACTGAAAGACTAAATTCATGCTAACCCATGTTACATGTAATCTGCCTTTTTTAACAGAGTACAGCATGGTGTGAACATGCAAACAGGTAAGTGTACAAATAGCCCTTGCAATGCATTCAATGCATGGATGGCAATGAAGTTTGAACCTCCAGGCTGTGCTTAGCATTTGGATAAAATAATTTAGTAAATTAAATAATAAAATATAATAAAATATAATAATAAACATATAATCATGTAAATAGATATATAAATATTTCTATTTATAGCTATAAACATATATTTATAAATATATAAATAATATAATAAAATAATAAAAATTAAAATAATTTAAATAAAATAATTCAATGTGCTAAGAAGCACACAGAAATCAGAACGGATGACAACTATAGAATAACTTGAGCTATTACTTAACTATTTAATATACAAAGAAGGAAGATACAGAACAAAAAAGTTCCATCATGTGGTCACCAAGGTACTCACCATCCAAATACAACTTGTGATCTCGCATACTATTCAACCAATTTGGAACCTATTGAATCACTTGTAAGACACACTCTTTTTGTAGGAAACAGACCAACTGAAAGGACCTAAGTTTCTGCTAGTGTTTACTTATGAGGCTGAGGGACTAAGCAATATTTATGTCCATTTTTATTTACTATTTATTTTATTTTATTTACTATTAAATACTATTAAATATTTATTACTATTTCTTTGGGTCTTGCTGCAATTTTGAACTAAGACATCAGAGGAAGAGCAGAATATTTCCAAATACTGAAAGCACACGAAAACCAGACTTATTTCTTGTTTCCTTTTGTGACATTCAAAGCTACTATCAGATCTGTTTCACATATTAACTGGACAAGAGTAAACAGTCTCACAAACCAAGTGAGATCTATGCCACTGAAGTAAAAAAATTCACATTGGAAAAGGTCCACTTTGTTCCAGTTTCTTTCAGAGCTCTAATTGCTCAATGAACCTGTGGTAGCATCAATTCTTCATTGGGCATCTTCTTCCAGTACACCCTGTGAATTTGTCAGGCCTTTAAGACCTCCTATATCAACAGTGCCAAATGGAAAAATAAGAAGCCTACTGTTCCTACAGCAGCCCTCATGTCTCACTGACTCAACCCTAAATACATACATTATTGCTCATAACAACCCTTATTTTGTCACTAAGCACTATAAGGTCACAAATACGAAAGTTCTAGAGGCAAATATTTTTATTTGAGATTAAAATGGAGGTTCCCAAAACAAAGCTCAAAATTTAATACCCAAGAAGCAAATCAGCATGGAGAAATAGATGGTCTAAAACCAAAATCATCTCTGCTGTGGTTTCAAAGCTAACTTCATACTAGCTTGTTCCTTATGCAGCAGATGCTAGCATGTGACTCAGCACTTAGAGGTCAGCATCATACACTAGCAAAAAAGATAAACTACATGCTTATTTCTCATGAACATGTGCCTTCCAATACTATCATTTTACCTGCTGCCTCGGTATAACTGAACACATTAAGGCTTAGAAGATACAAAGATGTCTTAATATATATAAAAAGCATTTAAGTAAATCACAGATATGTAATTTCACATGCATTTTTAACAACCTGCAATAATGAACACTTGCTCAGCCTGTAGCACATGAATGATGGGGTTTTTCCTGATGGAAAACTTGAGATCTTTACCATTAAAATACATAATAACACTAGTTTTACAGCAGATTTCATAGTAAACAGGGAGATTTGTGCACATAAACCTAAGGCAAAAATAGCAAAGGACAAAAAGTTCAGTAAGGACTGAGAGAAGAGAGATAAACTTGTTTTGAATGAGATATTGACAGACAAATAATTCAAATTACATTGCTTACTCACTACTTCTCAGCCTAGACAGACACATATGGGTCTATTTAAAGCTGAAGATACCAGGTGGTCTGCTTCTGAGATAAGCTACTTAGCAATAACCTACCAACCCAGGAAATAAATGTATCTTACTGCAATCAGAACATATTTTACACTTGAGAAGTATCAAAACCAGGAAAATATTATACATTATTCTGCCAGGACTTTTCCATGTGGTTGCTTTTATCTGCATGAAGTAGACACATACGAACTCACAGCTCATGTACTGTGAGAGGTAGGCCAGACATTCATTTATTCATTTGCTTTCTTGTTCTTCTAACTAGGAAAACACCCATAGGTGCTTTCATATGTAGAGACTTGGCACATATTCAGATTTAGGCAAGTGTTAACACAAAGCTGAAAAATTAATAGAATTGGAAGTTACCTTATCACTACTTTAATATTAAAACTACAGTCTAAGAGTTGTGATTGGTCTAAATTAGGGCAAACAAAGGGAAAGCCACAGGTCAGCACTATCCATACCCACTGATTTTTGTTGCAGCATAGGAAACAAAGGATTAATGTATCAAGGTGCTCCCTAGAATCAATACTCAGTGACTTCATAGCAACACAGAAAATTTTTCTTCTTCTTATGAATTATGCTATTAGATTAGAATTATGTTATTCGATAACCTGTTTTCTTGGGTTTAATTATAAAATTACTAACAAACCCCCTCAGATCCATCAGAATATTCATCAGAAGAGTGTAGATAGGCTAACAAAGTTATTCTTCATGAAGTCACCTACAACAAACAGCTTTTAAACAGTGTATGCTTTCCTCAGGTTCAAACCAGCTGTTTTAAACTCTTGTGCATGTACACTATATTCAGGGTACAAAAGAATTTTTAGCTGCCCCACACAACTCTACGTGTACTCAAAACTTAAAACCTGAGGATTGATGCATACTGCTTTGGTCCTCTATGTGGGACAATCATATAACTTTCACTAACTGACCTACGTAGCCATTCTAAATACCTCTATTTCTTTGATTTAAATACAGAATTGCAAGTGTGCTTTTTTTCCCCTTATCCTAAGAAGTCCTCCAGAATTTCTTCCTAGCACCAAAATCCCTGAGCAGGCTTCACAAGTTCATTTGTGCTTTGTCTGAGAATTCAACAGGCAGTTTCTAAGTCAGAGACACAAATCAACATGTAGGATTTCTGTGCACCTGCCCTCAACTACTTCCTCAAGGTAAAGGTCTGTCTAACATACTAGGAGAAATTACACCATTTCAAATGCAAGCATTAACTTGGGAATCAAAGACATACTGTATTTAAGGGACTTGATCCAGTGGGTTCTGACTTTAACAACCTGTCCTTCATACTGAACTTTGAATCATCCACACTTGTGTAAATAAAAACATGAGTTAGTTTCAAGAACAGAACATTGATGTGTGTTGTAAGTGGCCTTGGTGATCACTTTGGATAGTCCTTTATGATGACCAGCCAACATTCTCTGAGCCCCAACACAAGAGAAAGCTCAGTTCAAGTCTCTGCAGATCAATGCTATTAGGCAACACATGATTAAGCAGCATATTCAGCCTGAAGAAGCTGCATGTTCACAAAAGCTCCCTGCAGATCTCAAAGCAACTGAACTTCCGTTAGTGCCTTCAGAAAAACCACATACCTGACAAAACCACTATGGATCTTATTTCATGCTTGAGGCTTCACATTAAAATATATTGTTCTCCCAAGCCTTCCATTTCTACATTTACAACTCAGCTTCAGAACAGTGTTTAAGGAGAATAAATGCAAACATAAGATGGGCTCTCTTACAACACACAATAAAATACCTCTAGCTTCCCAGCGGGGGGAAAAATCACATAGCAGACTTATTCAAAATATTCCCTCAAAGGAAAGCAGAATCAGGTTGAAACTGAAAACATTAGGTATCTATGGAATTATTATTGTATGGGCTAAAAACTATTTCACTGGGGATATTGGTGAGCACTTCGCCATCACCTTGACATTATGCACATCAGCCAGTTTGCCTTGATAACAGCACCAGGGATGGAGTACAGCCAAAGTCATGGAAGTCTCTGGATCAAGCANTTGGTGAGCACTTTGCCATCACCTTGACATTATGCACATCAGCCAGTTTGCCTTGATAACAGCACCAGGGATGGAGTACAGCCAAAGTCATGGAAGTCTCTGGATCAAGCACAAACCCAGAACATAAACCACAGAGCTACACAGCTGTGCCACAGCACACGCTTGTCACTGATTCGGTGCAACAAGCTTGCTTCCAGCTCAACAGGCTCTTGATTTTTTTTCTGGATTTATGTGCCTTACTGGTGTACAAGCATCATCATATGCTAAAAGCCATCACTCACTGCATGCTTCATTTCCCGCTTGGATAGCAGGAAATCTATGAGCTCTCCAATGGAAAGATACCTTCTGCCTCCTGTTGTCAGTGAATCCCCTCCACATACACATTAACCCGACAGCACCTATTAACATGGATTAGGCAACAGGAACAGGATTAAAGAACATCTTTAAAGTCCACAGAAAGATCCACTCTATCTTTTCCTGCAACAGCTTTTCTCCGCCATTCTCCTTGCAAGGAAAGGCTTTCTGGTGAGTAGCCATTTGTTCTTGCAAGGATGAGAACTGTCTTTCAAATTCATTACAACAGAGTTGATTTGTGTTAAGAACAAGCTGAAGATAAAGGTATTTTCATACCTGCATTATAAGGATATTTCAGATGTCCCTTTCCATTAGGACAATAAAGACTAAAATGGGAAGCTAAGGAAAGGGGACAACATGGCAAGGCTGCCCTTGGCTGCAAGGCAGACCTCCAATCTAGAGAAACCAAACAGTCAAAGAGCTCCTCTGTTTCAAAAGGGATTGCATTCCGATCCTTACCATGTTCTCACCCCCGAGTTCTCAGTCAGACAGAGCCTGCTAGCATGAGAACAAACACAATCCTGTCCAACACCAGATAAACTAAAGAATTGCGGAGCCACAGGCAAGTAACAACACAGACACCTCCCTCTGGAAGGGGGATGTAGCTTCTGCTTGCAGATAACCAAACCAAGCCTTGCCTCAAGCCAAAGCAGCCTCCTGCTATTCTTTGTTGATCTTCAGCTCTGACCCTGCATTTGTTTTGAGCTTCGAGTTGCCTCTCCAGATGCTATAGTCAAAAGTACATGCTAATATAGTCAGCTTCAGAAGTCTGACCGGGCAGAACAGCTGCTTACCCACAGGAGACAGTATCCCTCTCAAACAAACCCTGTTTCATGTGGTTAAAGTCCTGAAACCACGTGGAATTATTTTAGGTTAAGCAGGAGCATTGATTACGAGCATCTCAAAATGCATTAAAAACAAAACACACCCAACATACCTGGAAAGAAAGCACAGAAGTTTACTTACCTTTGGAGTATTTGCTGCCAGTCTACCACAAAGGTACAGGAGCCAGTCAATCCACAAGCCCTGATGAACCAGAAGCCAGAAGCAACCCACTGCAGGGCATTATCCCAATAAGTCTGGGATGAATAAGTCAAAGAGCAACAGAGCCCATAAACAACTTAGTAACAGCCAAGCACAGGAAATCAGGTCCAAGAGAGACCCAAAAGACAAAACCCCAGCTCAAGAACTGAGCTGTGCACAAGCATAGCTTCAAGAAAGAACTGCTGCCTCTGAGGGAGCTAAAATGGCTGTGGACAGGGTGGGGTGGGGTGGGGTGTCCCAGGTGTAATTGATTAGGGCAATTAAATCCTACCAGTGCACTCAGAGCCATGACAGTTCTTTAAGTACTTACAAGCAAAACAATACTAAAGTAATAAGCAAAATGTTGGGCTCTAGGGAGAGAGGAAGATCCCACACTTTAGACACACCCCCTCCCAGTACCTCATCTATTGTAATACAGTAAAAGGCCCCAGAAGCTACATCCCTTCTCCTTCTATAACTCCACTTTCACACATAAGTGAATAATCATCATTGTTTCCATTTGTATTAATATTGCCTTTCCTTCTGAGAAAAAATTCTTACAAAACCCAGTGGAAATAAAACCTACAAGATGCTTTAATGCATTCACCTAAACCTCATTTTCATGTTAGACTTTTACTTTATAAAATAAGCACTGATTACAACTTAGCAAAGATCAGTCATTCTTTTCTTTCATCTAAGCCACCTGGGACTAGTTAAGCCAATCAGCCCAGAAGGCTTTTCTCATCACTGTTGCATTGCGAAGCCATTAGTTTACAACTGTTCCTCCTGTGGGTAAAGGCAAGATATTTGGGTGCACCTGGCACTTTGCTAGCTATGTAAAGGGAGCAATAACTTCCAGAGACTTCTCTGTTAATCTGTTTGTCCTACAAATCTCAGAGCTGTTTTTTCAGGTATAGGGATGGGTATCCTATCTTGTTCTTTGCTGCTTCTCCCTGATAGGGCTAGTTCCTTCCAACTGTCAAGAGAACCAAGGGCATCCAGCAGCCTGTAAGACCCAGTGAAAAGGAGCAGCAGGGTCAAGCTGGGTTTGTGCCTAAGGCCCATTGTCCATCTGGGGGGAAGAGGAAGGGTGTGCAGCAGGGCAGGTTGTATTTTCTATCAGCAATTCTGTGGCTGTAGCCCTGCAGCCAGCATTTGTGTGGCTGACCCAGGCAGGATGATGCACAGCAGCCCTGAAAGTGGGCATGCTACCCCTGTTCTCCAAACTTCAGTCCTTGTAGGCAAAGCCCCCAGTGCCCCCAAAACGGGAGAGATGGGGATGCTTTAGGGTAAGATAGCCAATAAGCCAAAAGTATCAGTAAGAAACTAGGCTTTTAAGGACTTGTCCCCACTTAATGCAAGGCTAGCCTTTCACCTGTGGGCTTTAGTGACCTTTCATTTTACTCAGCCTTGCAAATGACAATCAGATGTTTAGAAGGAGCATTATCAGAATGCTACAGGTGTAGACACGGATGGCTTCATGCGTACAAAGTGCACCAATACCAATAAAAGCTCATAGTGTGTTTTTGTATCAACAGCTGTGTTGTGTGGCATATTCGTGCTTTGCTGCAATTTAAGTGCTTCCCATTATATTAAGTGCAAACTGGTAAAACATCACCCCACAGTTCTGACTGTAAATAAATACTTTTCACACCTCATCTGTGGACTGCTTTTTTGATGGGTCCCACACTTGCCCCTCTCCCATTCCTTCTGTCTCTTTAAAATGTGTGTAGCTCTCCATGGCTGTGGAGGAGAAAGCATAGGCTGACTTTTATGCGTGCAGTTTGAAAGCATTCAGGTCACAAGCTATGAATGTTTTTTAAGCAGTGACTTTCCCCGCTGTGATATGAGCTATCAGATGCTGACAGTAGGACAATTTGTACAACTAATTATGTATGATAGCAACCGTAAATAGCCATATAAGAAGATTTTTAACAGCAAGGATGTTTCTTGTGACTCCTTTTGATAGCCAGTAGCAATAGGGTGCTGCTTCTTTCATTTATGGGTTTCAGAATCTCACTAATTCAATCAAGATCAGAAATCATCTTGGTTCAAAGAATGCAATTTTCAGATAGCCACAGTCTTCCTAGTTCTTTATATGCAATAATTAAACAGATTCTCATAAGGATTAGTTTGAAAATGGTTGCTGAAGCTATACCTTATTTCTTTCTTCCTGCAATGAAATGTTCCCCCTGAATGTTCCTCCAGATTTTATCTAGTCATCTCCTCAGCCATGTTGTCAAACAGAGCAGATTATCCAAGTCTCACCAAATACTTAGTATATTGGGAGAATTAAACTGATAAACTGGTTTTAAGCAGGATTCTTTGAACAGCTAACTGAAGAAAGTTAGGCTGCAATACAAAATGAGTAATTTCTTCAATGTAGTATGAACACACCAGTGAAGAGCAGATGTTTTAATACCCCATAGTCTAAACATTTAATCAAACCTCACAAATTGTTAATTTAACCAGTAACTTGTTGTATCCCTACCAAGGCATGCCTGCATATAGTTTGACACACGGATCTGCACCAGATTAGTAAACTGACATAATGGAGCTCAACATTCTTCTTCTCTTGCATTAGAAATTACAACATTGGAATAAGCCTTCTCTTTTTGGTGTTTTTTAGGTTTTTTTCTTGTTTTTTCTTTATTTAAAAGCTGATGATCAAACATCACAATGTTAGTATTTCCACATGCCCATGTGTGGAATGTTGTGATCAAGCTGCTTCCCACTATCTCTAATAGTAATAGAATAACCTGTGCATCACACTGCAGAGTTGAATAGCCCTGAGGTGTAGAGCAATGTGTGATATCTATGTCAATTAGAACATGCAGCAGAAATGTAATATTATTTACAAATCTGCAATTCACATTGTTTTCCTGGGATGAAGGAGGAAAGTACCCAGTAGAAACACAATTTATTACTTGCAAATTAGGGAGGCTATTAAGTACCTTTTGAGGTACATCAGGTCAATTGGACCTACCGGTAGCACCCCATTGGAGAAGTCCAAGAGTTAATCCCTTTCACTTAAGCTAGTCCATCAGCACTTCAGCCATATTCACTCAGTGCCTCATTGTCAGTCTTTAAGCATTTGTCTGCAGTAGAAATTTATGGCACCTGGGGTTATAGAAGATTTTATGTTAGGAAATACTCAGTTCTGCTTTGATTGCAATGTTTATTGTAATCATGGTGTTTGTGTAGTTGGCCTAGTGCCTCAGACTAAAATTTTCCAGAAGAGTTTTAAAGGCTTAGGAAGTTTTAAATTTAACAGTGAGTTGATAGAATATATGTGCTGAATAAGTAGACTCTACTAGCTATAGGAAAGGCCACCACTGCAGATTTTCAGGACAGTCCCCTTTAAGTCAGCTTATATATTAGGTTTGATTTATGAGTCTGCAAGGTAGTGGTTAGAGCATTTTGCAGCAAACCATAAAAAATAAAAAGGAGATCAATGTGCATTTTAAACTCAGTAAGCTGAGATATTACAAATGGAAACTACTTGCTACTTACAGAGTTGTTAGAGATCAGCTTGCAGGTACCTTCTTACTGACAAGCAACTTCGAAATGTCATCATCAGCTTAGGTTTGTTTTCTTTCTTCTTAAGTTAGTGCCTTTTTCTGAGGAAAGAAAGTCACAGGAATCCAAAGCAAGATAATTCCCTTTCCTGGCCTGCCTTTTTCTTTCTTTCTTTTTCTTCCTTTCTCCTCCTTCCTTCCTTCCTTCCTTCCTTAGTTCTCTCTCCCTCCCTCCCTTTCTTTCTTCCTCTCTTCCTTTCTTCCTTCCTTTCCTTTTTCCCCACTTTCTCAGTAGAATGCAATTCATTTTTCACTTATTTTTACCTGCACGGTGGACTTGAACGCCCAAAAGTCATCTCACTAAAACTACACATTGATATGCTTAACCAGCACAGGCCAATGGGCCATTAATACTTTCCTAGCTAGAACTGAGGGTCAGCATCCTTAGCAAAGGAACTGGCTGTCCTGGGCTTGGGGAGTGAACTGAGATTCCCGCTTTGGGATATGCTTTAATTCACTGAGACTATGGCAGCTTGTTCTCTGCTCATGAGCATCAGCAATCTTGAAAATGAGCCATTTTTTTCACCTTACTTGTTTCCCAGCTAGATTAGTTTGCTGATCGCAGTGCAGGCAGTTGTGGTTGTGTCAGCCAACACAGCTTTGGATAGAAAAGGAAAATCAGACACCTTCGCCTCCTACTCAGGCAATGCCAAAATCAAGTTAAACTGGCCAAACTACAGCTAAATATAAACTAGGAAATGCTCCTGAGTAAATAGCATTCTCATAGCCCATAGAAGGACCAGAGGAGTGAAGAGGATAGGTGGTTTGAAGACTTCACTGTTAAAACCCACACTTCTACAGCAGCAAGAGGGAAGCCTGCACTGCTGTTTCTCACACTGGAGGAGCTGTAATGGCTTCACACTTCTCCTAAATCCATGTTCATCAAGGAGTTTGCCAGCTTTGGATAAGTCCTTCCACAAGTAAAAAATGAGCCGACTTTGTTATTTACTTCCATCACAGGTCAGCTGTAACTGAATCAGAGCTCAAAAGCTACAAGAAAAAGAAACTGAAGAACAAGTGCTTTTGTAGGTGGTCTTAAGTGGTGCTCTACAGTTACTCCAGTCCTCAAAGTAACTGAGCTTTGATTTGAATTTCTCTACATCTAGAGGAGCTTTCTATAACAGTAATAATTGAGATCTTTTCAAGTACCTCGTACAGCCTTTCATTTCCTCATTTAAATGCATTCTACTGGAAAAAAGCATTAAGAATGAGCATGGATTCCCATAAAGACATTAATACTTTTCACTGCCAGATTTTTGATCTGTTCCCATTCTTACAGAGCGAGGTGATAGGCAAACCCCTTCCAATAACCATGCAGGGAGAAGAAGATCCTGGGCTGCCGACAGCATATTTCCTTCAGAGTGACAGCACATAGGCAGTCCAGGTAGTACTAAGTAAACACATATGATGGAGCTGTCAATCCCATCTTTTCCCCTTTAAAAACTAAAGTGAAGCTCAAAGTCTGTTAGCTATGACTGCTACCAGCTGCAAGTGTGGTACTGTGCAAGGAAACATTAATTACATAACTGTAATGAATTTGATAGACACAGCACTGTGTAGAAAATTATTACAGGCTTCAGTAGCCTCAGTGTATATATCATAGGAGGGCAGTAAGTTACAAGTAGCTAATCAATGGCACACTTTCCTACTTGAATCTTGAAATACCTGTTCTGTGCAGAAACTTGTTGTGGTCCAGTGCCTCTGAAATGAAAAATGGACTTGGTTTAATGTACTTTTAGCTGTGAGAATTACCATTTTAAAGCTTACTACTATGGGTATCAATTTTGGTAAATGCTATTTGATTGCCTATCAAAAGCCAAGACAGTAGTTTTCATGATAATCTGAATATGTCACTGAATTTGGAACCTTTAGGTAAGGGCAGCATCATACCTAGGCAAGCTTAGGAGTGTGGATGCCTGAGTAGCTTTAAATTCCGATGCTAAAATAGTAAAGCTTATCTAAACAGGCTTAGTAATACCAAATATTTCCCCCCCACTAGGACTAAGAGGAATCCTGTTTTAATTCCTAATCGCTCTTCCAAGATCCAGGATAAAGCAGAAACAAGCAGCATGGAACAGCCAGGCAGTCCATTTGCCAGCTAGCGAATGGGCACAGCATGTGTAAGTTGCGTTGCCCATACGGAGAGAAAAGCAAGAACAAAGTTCCTACCCAGAGCTTGGTGCTGCTGTACAGACTTTAATTAACACATCTGAGTGAGTGTTTTGCTGTCCATAATGAAGTAAACTCCTTGTCTGCTTTTCCCTAGCAGCTCGGACTCTCCTTTTTCAGGTTTCGATTGCAGGGTATTTGTTTCCTCTGTCAAAGCTTAATTATACCCTTTCAGTTGTTTTTACAGGTGGTGAGAAACAATCAGAAAGCCTAGCAGGTATGAATAAGAAACCCCTGGAATACGAGGTAAGCTGTGGGACCTGACAAATTTCAGGAGAACACAGTTTTCAAATGAACCCATTTAGGTTTAACCCTGGCAGTTTGCGCCCTCTTTTCCCACTCTCAGCTGTATGTTCACTTAAATAGGGCATCTACTGAAATAGCTCAAGCCTAAAGTTATCATTGGAAACACGAGGGACTGAGGAAAGCTGGATACCCGCACGTATTCTGGAACATTATCTGGCAAGATGGTTGCAATTTGTTCAGCCTTTCAGATGCAACTTTTACTGACAAAGTAGAAAATAAATGCAGAAAACCAGATTACCACTTCTCATTTCCCAGCCTCGAACAGCAAGCAGCTGAGCTGATCTATTGAAAACATACACTATATTACCCTATTATCCTTTCCAAGTCATAACCACGCTTTCCAGCAGCTGTTATTTAACCTACTCAGAACAAACACAAAACTGAAGATGCAAAATAACAGCCTTCAGTGATGCACCAATTTACTTATATAAATGAAAGAGTAAAGATTTCTTTTGTCTTGCCGCCACATCCATGGTAAAAGAGGGTCTGAACCAGGGGAAACCATCTTCAGTGCAAACAATTGCAAACACTGCAAGCATTGTCAAGCAGATGTCTATTTTGTATGGATGAAGGCAATGGTGAAGACATCACCTTAGTTAAAGGGCTCAAGAAAGTTACTTGATTTTTCACTTTGGACTTCATACTTGCAGGAAATTTTCCAAAGACCAGCTGTAATAAAACTAGTGTCAGAACAAGGTGCACATAGCGGCACCAGGCTCTTCACATTCATCAGATATCCCCACTTCCCTTTTCCATGACGGGTTTATCAAAATAATTTCATATTTGATGCAACAAACTATAAATCTTTACTTCTAACACATAGATCATCTCAGGAGCACCTCTTTAAGTAAATCCGGATTCAATTTCCCCAATAACAAGTGGGGAAAAGGCTACACAGAATGTCAATATGACCCATGAGGGGATTTTCTCAGGTTAAAAAGGAAGGTTGCTTGAATACGTGAATAAAAGAGATCCAGTTATTTTGTCTAATTTTTGTCAGATGTCTCATTTATTACTGCTTTTCCTAAAATATATCACGTTCATTTTTTTTTACCACAGCTTAAACTTAAGGACTTCAAATTGCATTTTTACATAACATTCCAGAACAGGCATAAATTATGAATGGTAAAAATCATTTCATGGCCAAGAATGTATCAATCACTACAGGGCTTAATGTTTTCTCATGGCTGACAAAAAGCACCCACAGCTGAAGACTTCACTGAGCAAATCAAAACATTTGTTTGAAGGTACTTGTTGGGGTAACACCAGCTTTCCATCCCATGTCAGCAAAGTCACTGTCATTTCACCAGATTAATATGTTGAGCACCTTTTGTTGACTTCTCCAAAGGTAGACTCCTTTCTCTTGATCATTGTCTCTTGTTTCAATGGTTATGTTATTATTTTGATGCTTTTCTGCTAGCAAACATTCTTACTAGCTACAGAGGCAGTGAGTATCTTAAAGTACCATAGGAATGAACATGTCAGAGTAAAAGAATTACATGAATGGAGACACTCCAACTAACACAAATAATGGTCTGTGTTACTGAAACTCCACTTCTTTCTGCTAGCAGCCTTCCAGTTTTCACTGCATTACCTCCAAAGTACTGCTGGTTGGGTCTAATTCTGTTTTTCATTTTCATTCCTCAATCCCACCATGGCCCATCAAATAGAAAAATGAGTTCCTATGTGTCTTTCCTCTCAGACTTGACAACTCAATATATGCGGTTAGCCCTTAGGTAATGTTATAATCACAAGGGGGTTCCTCTTGCTAGTGCTACCCTACACAGCTCCATACCCATTCAGCACATCCCACCTGCACTCTGCTTAAAGTGTTCTTTCCCTTCCATGTCCTGTGTTTGGCAACATCAGAAGACGTTTTTATCCTTGTAACAGTCCAGCCTTTTGCAACACAACACACTAATGACAGAAATCACTCACAGCTCAGCACAGTCTGCGCAGCATCAGGATCTGCAGTGTAAGCACCAAAAGTGCAGATGAAGCCATAGCAGCCACCTTTTCTTCTGTTTTACTTGAAACTTAACTTTAGCTTTATCAGGTTTGTTGATGAACATTCAATTAGAAAGCCTGACTTTCTGAAACTACTCTTTTAAAACACTTTTTAGCTTCCTCTCAACTCTAATCAATTTAAATCTATGGCCACCCTTTCCCTCTATTTCAGTTAGATTAATCAGTTCCTCTCTCTATTTCATTGTGCAATGACCCCTCAGGCCTCAATTCCACATCATGATTTCTCAAATGTGCAGATTTGTTTCCACAGAATAAAGGTATTTTTACTAAGGCAACAGGCAAGTCATCACACAATTCCAGACATCTGTTCAAGTTTGTCCTCTTTGCCTCCAAGTCAGCATTTAAGAGATTATGAGGTTTATTTCATTATTATTATAGAAATTATACATCCATAATGCAACTATTAAATCAATTCTAATTTTAATTAAAGGTGGTTAGCCACCAGATGTGGTAGCGTTAGCTGAGAGCACTGTCTTATCCTGTCTATATACCACGAGTCTGTGCAAACACATTTACTTAAAGCAGTATGCAAGAAATGTGTCTAATTTAACATCCTCAGAGCCTTGTCTGTGCTGCAGGCTAAACCCTGGACAAAGCTTTGCAGCGCTATTGAAAACTCCCAGAATGAGTGTATTGCTTGGGTATCTCATTCACTGCTCCTTCCATATAGCCTTGAACTGTAATACTCAGTGTCACCAAGTGTTTTGATCAACAAGCCGGGTCATCCTGTCAGTTAATGCTGTGAACTGCTGAGCTGCTCCTCCCCTTCAGAAACCTGTGAACCAATGTGCATCTCTCCAGCTTTGTGGCCCTGACTCCTGGAAGTTCCTAAACCCTGTGTGAATATCACAGGTCTCAGAAAGCTCTCCCAAGGGTGAGTTACGCTTCCTGTGAACAATCCCATCTGTGTGAGGCCTACAATGGGTTGATGTAACTTTAGGTACACCTGTGTTTTCATTATCAATATTCAGGAGCCATCTAGTGAACTCAGGATGTGAACCCTCAGTTCTGATGATACTAAAGATGACAATATATTCAGCTAGTTAAGGTAAGGGAGACTCTACTATGCAGCTATGTGTATACAGGGCATTGAGGGAAGTGTAATATCTAGCTTTTAAATTCAGGCTCTAAGTATGATTTCAGGCTATGTCAAATACAAGACAAAATCACACAAAGAGTGACCAAGTGCTACCAATGTGGTTTTGTAATGGAAATATAATCACAATGGGAAGTGCCAAGCAATATTTGTCTCCAGCCACAGATACCTCGGTCACAGATAAGTAGGTCTTGCCAAGGTCCTAGAAAATAGTCCGTGTTTGCTGTAACAACCTGAAAGGGAATCCAGATTAATATAAAGCTCTTTATCACTCTGTCTCTGTTCACAGTCAGTATAAATTCACAGGTTTTCAGCTTTTGTATTTATAGCACACAGGACTTGAACCACAAGAAGCAACTTCCAGGTCTGCAAAAGTGTCTGCACTGTGATGCTTCTGTTATCTGAGCAAAAGTTCCTAACTCTGATATCCTTTGAATCCTAAAATAGCTTGAATATGATGCTCAATTGATTAAAATAAACCAGATACCAGTCTGACACGATACAGAAATAAAAATGATGGAGAACTGAGTATTTGACCTAGAAATTCAGTTTGAATATTATTTCAATGCTCTTCATTGTATTCACAGTTACTCTCCCTTTTCACCTGAGGATAGTAATGACTCTGAATACTAAAACACAAGCAGTTACCGCAATAGCATGGCAAATCATCTCTCAAAGCCAACAATGCAGATCATATATTTAAAGTGCTCAGGTAAGGTAAGATACTGTAGGATGGCCAAGGGCTCCGTTTTGTCCAGCGCCCAATTTTCTTGTGAGTTTTGAGTGCATCAGTTGGAGGTACAAGGTCCTTTCCATCACATACCACAAAGCTCATCTTCAACTAGCTGTAACAGATTGGTTCTGAGTTGGGGTGTGTTTGAGGTTGATCCCATAGCCCAGTCTGAAATGAACTAGGATCTTTCTACTAGTGGGTGGTCTGCTTTTGCTGCAGTAAAATCCATACACGTGCCGTATCTTAGTGGATAGCTAACAGTGGGCACAGCGCCTTTCCCATTTTTTTGGGTACCAGATTTTGATATATTTCTGACAGCCAACGTGAGTTTAGAGAACAGGACATAACACCATCTGTTCAGAACTGAGATTGTATCTGCAAAATCAGTTTATGTTGTGCAGCTGATTCTTGTCATCTGTTATCTCAAAACTTTAGCTTTATCTATGTGCACACTCATGAGATGCGTGCCTGTGGCTCAAAGAAGAAGATCAACAGTGAACGACTGGCTGCAGTTTTACCTCCAAGAAAACACAAGTCATTACCACACAGCTCAGCCAGTAGCTCTTTGCAGCTTCTGTGTGCTAGTAGCATTTTCCACCCTATCAACCCCACTAGAAAACATCACCTAGAAGGTTCTTCTGCATTGCTCTAGTTTATCCCCAAAAATATATTCAGAAGACTGTTACTTTCACTCTATTAGAAATTACTTGACAAATATTTAACAACCAGCACATACTTCCTAACCCTTAGTATATAGGTTAAACAATTTAACGGTGTGTGGTGGTTCTTTATCTTGCTCTTCTCTCTTTCCTGCTGATTTTAAAAGCTTTTATGTATACAGGGACTGTAAACTCAGAACAGTGACTCAGGTTTGGTTTTGTAGACTTTGGGAGAGGCAAACATCTCAGTAAGATTGCCTAAACATTACTGACAATGTGTTGGTGCAAGAAAGAATAGTAGCCAGCTTGATTGGACCGAATACTCAGATAGGATAGTATCTCTACCCATCTATAGAGTATCTCACCAGGCAAATATGTGTCTCTTAGAAGAAGTGAGACTAGAAAAACTAAAGAACTTGTATAGCTCGATTAAGCTGTTACATTTGGATAATCATGCTTAACACAGAGTGCTTGCCATAAATAGACTGACGCCTTCAGCAGAGCTTGCAGAGAAAGATTCATATTTCCCTGGACAACAGGGATTATTAATCCCAAATTCACATTACAGGCATGTCCAGAGAGGTGAACGCTTGCTATTTAGACCTTTGCCTGTGATTCATGCTGGTTTTACTATGACAGCATCAATCTTATCTGGGTAGCACAAGTGCTGCTGCTCTGCAGGCTGGGTTTCAGGGCAAGCAGGCTGTACCCCCAGACAGAGAGCATTTTTCACTGTTAGCTGGGTTCTTGCTACAGTCCTGGGACTGTCCCACAGGCTGTATGCTATGAGCTTGCCTCCTGCCTTTCCCTAAGTTTAGGAGGGCACCATAGCCACAATTAGTTTCACTGTCATCATGCCTGGTTGGCAATGTCAAGGCATTTGAAGAATGGATTTCATACATTTCTGTTTTAGGCCATACTGTCAAGACAGAACAGACAGATACCTACAGCTTCATCACTGCCAGCAGCAGACTGCTGGGTTGGCATTTACCGATCAAAAGAAACATTGCCTGAAGAATTTCCTCTGTCCAAAGATAAAAGGAAGACAATACTTTCATGGTGAATTTGTCTGAATGTGTTCTGTTACTACTCTTCAGCCATGAAAAAAAGAAGCTGTTTATACAGCTCAGGTTCCCAAACAAAGTATAGTGTGGGAAGAGCCAGATGCTCAAAGGTAGTTAAGTAACGCATCTTTATCATAGCTGTCACAACATTCCCAATGGGAATATATTTTCACAGCTCCCTACATGCTTCTGCAACTATTTATCACTTATTGGTCAAGCAAATGCAGCCCCTCTCCACGTGCACATAAAAGGCATAGAGACGTAAGGTTTGTGCAATACGTTGTTCAGTGGGTCAGCAAGGGACCCCCCTCTTTAAGTACTGAAGCTGCAGCTGCTACAAGGATTAGGAAATCTTCAGCTGAAAGTCAGCTTCTGGAGGCAGCGTGAGTTTTCTACTGAGTTCAAAGGGCTTGTGAAAGCCTAGGGGCTAAGCATGTCTCATACCAATGAGTTTTATACCACCATTTAAACAAAGAAGGTTCGCTGTAATGTTGAGTATTTGCAACAGTGTCAGCACAACTGAGGACTGTCTATTTTGCCAGGTCTCTGCTGGGCATTGCTGAGAATCCCATCAGTGAGAAACTCAAGAAGGCATTCAGCCCAGGAAGGATTTGGGGGACTGAGCACCTGTCACTCTGCCTCACTGTTGTGACTCAGGGCTTTGCTCCTCCAGCATTTTCACGTACAATTTATGTGCACTCAGGTCCACAACCTTTGAACCTCAGCAGTGAGGCCAACTGCTTGAGTCATTTAATACCGGACAGGGAAGCAGAAACACTGCCACCCTGGCCAGCCGCAGGCTGACTCAATTCACACGCACTTCAGCTCAGTGCATTGCGTTTTCAGGTAAGCCAGTCACACAGCGAAGGTGACATTTAACAGTCATAATTTGGTTTTCTTCTTTCAAATCCCTTTGATTTCAAGACCTTTTGGCCCCCCACTTAAATACCTCCAGAGCTTGTCAACAGTCATGAGTACCCATCTTCCAGCCCTCTGTCTTACTAAGAGTGTTTGTGTGATTGTGTTGATATATCTGTGCCTGTCAAACAGAAAAATGGCTGCTTGTAGTGAGTTAAACCAAGAATGAGCACTTCAGCCATCAATGTGACTGCTGCCTAATGTCATAGCAACCTGATTTAGGCAATTTAAAGCAGACCTAAAGAGGAACTCTTAAACTTTGCACAGAGCAATGCTAATCGCAATTAGGTATGTTTAAAAAATTCCCTATGTGTGATTCCCTTGCAACATCTTATCTGCTTGCTCAAAATTCTTCATGAGATTTAGGAGCAGACTGCATTCGCATAGCAAAATGGACACAGAGAAGTTAGTTTTATAATCTGCCTATCCTAATTCTCCTGGTTTCAATTTCCTAAGTTTTACTTATTATTTTACTTACTAGAATAGTTTAGGTTTGGAAAGGACCTTAAGATCATCCAGTTCCAACCCCCCTGCCATGAGCAGGGACACCTCACACTAAACCATGGCACCCAAGGCTCTGTCCTACCTGGCCTTGAACACTGCCAGGGATGGAGCACTCACAACCTCCCTGGGCAACCCATTCCAGTGCCTCAGCATCCTCACAGGAAAGAACTTCCTCCTTAGATCCAATCTAAACCTCTCCTGTTTAAGTTTGAACCCGTTACACCTTGTCCTGTCACTGCAGTCCCTAATGAAGAGTCCCTCCCCAGCATCATTATAGGCCCCCTTCACATACTGGAAGGCTGCTATGAGGTCTCCACACAGCCTTTATTTTGTCTTCCATCTTCCTGTGTATATCTGGGAGACACATTACACACAAGGAGTAACAAACTTAAAGATATACTCCAAAGCCAGCTCCAGCCTTCCTCAGCCTGTACAAACACACTATGTATTACTTCTCAAATGCCTCAATTGTGTTGTCAGCAGAACGTTTACAAACATCTTACCAAGCTGCAATTACTTTGATACATATGGAACATAACATACCTTTGTATAGCTTGCTCACTGGCATTGGGAAAACAAAGGGGGAAAGTAGTTCAAACCTCACCATAATCAGAAAGCTTATCCTTTATATGTGCTTAAAGCCTCCTGATCACAAAAGAAGAAAAACACTTAAAGATTTAGAAAGCCTGTCATTCTGATGACACCAATTCGTGTGTATGCAGAAAGCAGGTTGTGTTGCATCGGGGAAGTTAACTCTTCTTCGTTGGTACAGGTTTAATCAGATGGTTACAGCTGACATACATTTAGCTCCTTTACTTTATCCCCTCAGAAACAGTGCTTTGCTGTAAAAATCATGCAATATTATTAAAACAAATCCTGAGAGTATGATTTCTAAAATGTGGCTACGGAAGGTAGGCAACCTGAGTATTAGGAAAAACAAAAACCAAACCAAATCCAGCAAAAGATTAATCACATTTGGGTTAAAACAGCTACAGCTTTTAGTCCTGCAAGCACTATGATTCCACAGCTTTAAGTTTTGTACATATGTTTATGTTTGATACTGCAATACACAATATCTGTTTCAATATTTCCACGGCAAAAGGCACGTAGCAATTCCCCACACTGGAGGTGTGTGCCCTACCCTGTCTTTTTGCTATCGTTTCTGTTGCTCTTGCCACAATTAATTTATCATAACTTCGATAATCGCTCCTCCCTCCGCCCTCCCACACGGTGCACTTGAGCTCACTCCTGCAGATTTACAGGTGCACAAAGAGTGTGCCCAATGCCTCCCACATCCCACCTGCTGCACACGAAGAGCCCAGAAACTGCGGACACGAGCGTTAAATCTCCATAATCTACTGCTGAGAATGTCAGCGTCAGCAGGTCCTTCCACAACGGACTGCCTAAGATCACACTGGGATCTAGACTGAGAGCATGCTCTTTACCATTACTTGTTACCTAACTATGGCTTTTTCAGGGCGTTTTTTGCACGGCTATTTGATGTAGGTTACAGTGTTCTTTCACATAGCAGACAGAGGTTGAAAAACCCAGTGTATAAACTCTTCTCTGTGTATGCCATTCTAGGCTTTGCACAGATTCAAGTACAATGCTTTGGCAAAGTGTCCCTTTAAAGCTAGTTGATTTTTTATTTAAATTATATTGTTCCACTGATGTTCCAACTCAGTGTAAATGGGTCCTGATGTGATGGAGGATGAAGGAAGCAATGGCAGCCGCAGTGCTACCCTCCTGTCTGACAGATATCCCAAATAACGTTCTCAGGTTTTCTTGCACCAGACCTACACAACCACAAAAACTGGTTCCTTCCAGCACTGCTTAGCAATAATACTCATAAATGGTTTCTTTACTCCGGCTTGTGCTGTGTTAAAGCTGAAATTGTGTCACTTCAATCTCTTTTGCAAAATCAGTGTCTAAAAGTTACCCAGAAAGGACAGTTTCTGACAAAGAACATCTTGGTTAAGCTGACTGCCCCTTGGCTCTTTGGTATCTTGTAACTATCAGTTCCCAAGTAGGCAGCTGTGGAAGCAGAGCACTACTTTTAAACATTCTTCTTAATTACCATGAAACCTACAGAAGTGGTTCCATAGTTCTCAACCACACAAGAGCGTTCTCTCTCAACATGCAGAGGCCTTTCTCCAGTGAGGCAGATTAATACACTTTTCCTGTGCCTTTTGGGGTTTTCCTATAGAAGAAAGTAATTCTTTATGGATCCTTCTTTGTGATCAAAATTAAACCTGTCCAAGTTTTAAGATCTGGAATGACTTCATGTTTTAATTAAGACATTACACACAGGAGAAAAGGCGTTCCTTGGAAACATGGTTCAGTTTGCTGCTAGCCCAACAGGGTTCCTGAGATCTAATGAAGTGAAGGAGGTCCTAATTATATAGCCAAGTGACAAAATATCATTCCGTTCAGGGCAAAGCAGAGGGATGAAAAGGTCATCCTAACCTTTTCATGCCTCTCCTACACCAGCCTTAGATAACCTCCAAAAAGTAGAGTTGAAGTCTGTATCGCTTCCAAAATGAACCAAACTGGAGGAAAAGAAGCAACCTTAAACGACCTTTTGTTGAGAAAGAGAAAGGTTATCAAACCAAAAGGTGAGAGGTTATTTACTCTAAGGTTTGAAACAAAACACGTGTAATTGGTTCAAGTGATGCTTAGCAGCGGATTATCTAAACAGTTTACTTCAGACACTTCTGATCAGTATTTAACTGATCAAAGGATTAAGTCAAGTATTTAAATTTGTATTTACAACATAAGGTATCTAACTAGTTAAAGAATTTCTTGCTGCATGTAGCTAACATTTCTTTCCCATCAAATCATTTTTCCTACCTAGTGACAACATTTCAAACATAGATGAACGCTGAAGCCCTGCCTGCCTTAAGCTTTGGTTGGGGGTAAGCTGCAGTGAAGGATCCTGCCCATTTCTGAGGGGAAAGAGGCAGAGAATTTAAGTACAGTTTGGAAAATACATAAGAACCAGAACTATTAAAGAAGTTATTTTTGACTCTTTTGACATACAACAGCAATATTCCCTCTTTTATGCTAGAGAATACAGCGGCATTGATAAAAATCTGGCCAGAGAGACACTCATTGAGAATGTGTGAAAAGGCAGACAAAATGCTTCACTTTTACTACAGAACTTTCAATGTAGTAAGCTGTGTGAAAGCAAAAGACTTCATGCACTATTTCATTTGTGGGGTATTTCAAAGGAGTAATTAATCCCAGTGAACATTTCTGTAACTTGCCTTTCGCTTTTCCTTTGGTACATGTACGATTTCAGGACGTTCATTTCCATATCTGTTATTATTCCTACCCCAATGCATCATTAATTAATGGCAACATGATTTTCAAATTGCAGAGTGAGAACTAGCATGCAGTTAATCAGAATAGATTTCTTTCATTGAAACAATGCCTAAGGTATCATACTCAAGAAAGCAAAGAGTGTTTGCTAATTCATACTTAAGATAACTGTTCATTAATTGCTGTCTGTGTGAGATACAGCAGAAGCTTTATTGGCTTTCTTGTAGCTTAAATTTTCTAATGAGTGTAATTAGGGAATAGCTTTTACTAAGTTCTTCATTTATTAAACATACCTGTTCGTTAGAAATGCCAGAGAAACTTGTTACATGGATAATAGTCTTAAAGTAATTAAAGTTGATAGGAGCCTATCAGAATTCATTTCCTAATGAGATAGTATTTACTCTGCTCCTAAGGGCTTTCTAGTTCATTTTCTGCTTAAGATTTTTGTTCTGTGCTCTTATCAATTGGGAACATGTCTGAGCAGTCAGCTAGGAACACCTCTCATCAAAAGACTCACCTCATGTGGAAGCAGAACTGATTATTTTCTGCTGCTTTTTCTATTGCTCAGAAGAAAATACGAAGCATGGCATAAAAGATCCACCTCTTCAGGCTTCAACAAACAATCGATGGCATGAGAATAATTCCTAGCTTAAACTTCCAGTTATTAGTTTCCACCTCTGTTTCTTGATTTCGGTTCAGGAACTTACCAGCAAGTAAGGGAAAGTGCAGGGGGAAAAGCTTTCTGTGCTTATGTGTTTCTTAATACACCTGCCAGTGGAGAGAATCCATACTGCAGATGTTTCTGGAGATAAATAATTTAAACCCTGCTCCTGTACAGACACATTGAAAGGAGGAGAAAGGCAGAAAAATGAGAAGAGGAAGAGTTTTCAGTGCAATCTGAAAACATCAGGCCTGTGGCAGCAGCATGCAGGGAGACCAACTGCAACTACAAGCACCAGCAATGAGAAACAGTCGTTCAGTAGTTGCTGAAACCATCCCATAGAGCTGGTGCATTCGCAAGCTGCTGTGGGACACCCCTCCACCGCAGCAAAGAGGCGTCAGCAGCCTTGCTCTCACAGCTGACTGGTGGCCAGGGGATCTGCAACCCTGTGAAAACCCATCTCCAAGAGAACATACCCCTGGCAGCTGCCCAAGGAATACGGGCTCCTGCCATACCTCAGGCTGAAATTATGCTCAGAGCTGTGTGAGGACTGGGCAACTGGATCAGCTGTGCCCAGGATTGCCCCGGGAGCTCCAACTGACCTGAGGATGCAGCGCCTTTTTCATAAGTGTTCCCAAGATTCCATTCCTGAGCAAATCTGTTGTAACCACGGGCAATAGAGATGGGCTTTCCCCATGGTGGAGACTGCAGTGCATGCTCACGGACTGGCAACACTGTAGTATCATTGTCCCCACTGCTCTGAAGAAAGGCTTTCTAGTGCCAGACATGATGTGAAGTGATGTCTGCAGTACATAACTGAGCAGGGCTGGGGCCAAGAATGTAATTCCATCTTTGTTTGTGGGGCCCTGAGGAGCCTCCTATCCTTGCTCGTCTCCAGCATTACCAAAACCCTCCATTAGCAGAGATCTCAACTAGTTTTAGATAAGGTTGACAGTTGTTTTCTAGTTACCTGACTGAGAATAGAAACTTCACCGCCCATCCAGGTTCCCTATAGGCCTACTACACTTCACATTTGAAATCTACTTTTGAAAAGCCCTGGTATTTGCATACACTTCTTCCATCAGTCATTTCTTGCTGCTAAAAAGAATGAACTCTTAATTCAGCTTTTCTTTGAAAAGAAGCATACAAGCTAATGACAGTTTTGTTTCAGGGTATTATTCGTGCCCAGTCAGGCACGAGGTCATTTTGCTCTCTTAGTCTATTGCATGGATATAGGGTTGCCTCCTGCAAGCCTCAAGGTAAAAATAAAACATGCCCAGTCCCCATTAGTTTGCATAGTGACAGTATCTCATAGCTATCTATTTGCCTACCAATCCAGAAATTCTTCCGCTGAAAGCACTTTCAGCATGTACAACAGTCTCTATGGGAAAGAAAACAAATCTGAAGCCATACTTACATACACTTACATACTTACAGATCTCACAATAGCTGAATTGCAGAGAGTTTACACTATTAGGAGTGTACCTGAGAAAAATCATGTACCAGAGGAGATTTACTGTGGCTTCCATGTCTCAGAAGTAAAGTTTCTTCAATGCAGATATTTCTCCTGACAGCAACCAACAAGTTCCAGAAATCTAAATGTAAGCAATGCTATGCAAGGACACAATTTAGGATGAGGGCAGATTTGGGATTCCCTACATAGACATGATACATACACTTCAGTTTAAAATATTACCCCCTTTAACCCTTTCAATGGCTTGTTTGAAACCGTGCTTCTGGAAAAACATACACCTCTCATAACTGTGGATGTAAAGTCTGTGCCCCATGATATACAGACTCCACTAGAACTGAGTCAACAGAGAGCATAAGAGCACAGTCATGCTTATAGGAATTCAGAGAAAGGGTGCTTTTAAGTTGGTATCCAGTCTCTAGCAGTGGTCATTTGTGGATATCAAAGCAATAAAAAGCAAAGGAAGAATAAGAACAGGGGGAAACAGGGCAAAACCAAGGATTGTAACTATTACTTATTTCATTTACTTTGCTTATCAACGAGGAAAAGATGGAAGGAAATTACTTCAGCAGTTCCTTGCTACAGATGTTTCTGTAACTTCTGCATAGTTCAAAGCCACTACAGCTACCAAATATACACTATATGCCTTTATTCACTGCACTCATTTCACTGGGATATTACGGAGCATAAAGCCCCTGAGATGTGGTTGTGCTGCAAGAGGTGAATATTTGGTTTCTACCTGGTGCAATGTTTTCATCAAACCTAACTTTCTTGAAAACAAAGCAGCTTTATCTGTTGAGCAGACATTTCTTTAATGAGACATCATTTACCTATTTCATGCTCAGGGCAATCTGCTCTTACATGATGCTGATTTCAGAAGTGAGCACCCTTTTAATCCACTGGCTTTGTTTGCTTTTCACTCTTTAAACCTGGATTATAAACCTCATAAAACCTAGTTTTAGCTGAATGGTACAAACTTTTCTCATTCAACTAGTACATACAAAGCAAAGCTTAGCAATCCTGTGTCTTTAATCAACTTCATCAATACTTTCTCAGGTTAGATTTTCCCTCCATTGATGTGATTCCTTTTCCAAGTGCTTGCAACAAAGGTAATAGTTAAAAATCACTTTCAAGAACCGCAGTTCAAACTTTATTATGTTACAAATGTCAAAGATCTGCTATTGGCACTGGGAAATTACCCTTCGATGCAAAGTTTTGATGTGCTCCCTCTAGTTTTGTTTTCCCCTGTGAACTTGCAAAGGAGATTCAATAAACAGGGAGAGCTGCTTGAAGAACAGCACATTTAAAAATTAGGCATTGTACATGATATGTTTAATCTTAACCTTTTCCTCTAATGTTTGCTCATGACATTGTGTTTTTATGTTCTCTGGTTTGTTCTAAAAGTAATCATTGTTAGAACATTCTAAGATACGATTTAATGTGGTCTGTGTAGTTGTAATGCCTTTGCAATTGAAGACATCAGTTGCAATAGTCTCAAGACTTCTTTAACAATCTATTGCATTCTCTCTCAAAGTCACAGTTTAAAAAATCATTTGGATGTCAGGCTGAGTTTTGAAGCCATAGTCACCCAAGACTGTGGAAAAAAAGTAGTTGCTGTATTACAAAGGAGTTTCTGATTACAGATTGCTAAGGATGACTTGAAAGCAATGAGCTTGAACTGTCAGAAATAGAGGTGAACATGCATGAATTATTCCCCAGGCAATTCCAGCTATACCTCTTTTCAGTTAGTCTGAATGATTTCCAATTTCTTTAATCTAAAAATCGTCCTTCCCTGCAGTTGTTAGAGTAGTATCCTTGTATTTGTCAGTTAGAAAGGAGTTTGCTTGTTTAGCCAAGTACCGTTTTCACACTGGAACTTTCTGTCAGCCAGCATCTCATTAACACAGGCACAACAAGCGCAGTAGTATAATAGGACAAAAATATGAAGATTTTAATTGGGATTTTTCTTCTGTCATTAGCAACTTTCTGGGGACCTACTTTCTTGTAAGCCTGTATTATATTCTCATGAAGGGGTATGCTACACTAAACTCCTCATTGCTATTAAAATTGTCAGATGAAATCAAGACAAAGATCTAGCGTATAACACAGAATATTCAGCTCTAGCAAAATAGCAGAACAATTAGTAACCTAGCTGTAAGACAAGTGTGACAAGTGTGCAAGTCGGCTTATTAACAGGGAAAGGCAATTGCTTTTAATGCTTCACACGGACAGTGTTTTCCATAAACCAAGACAGCTGCCAGAACTTGGGGTAGTCTCTTCACTTTCATTGTCCAGATTGTTTACTACTGTAATGTCAAATGCTGATAGTGGGGTTTCCACTTCCTTACATCAAGAAGTCATCGAGATTTAATCAAGCATTTGTTTTTTTATTTATGGGCCACTGCTATTTGGAGTTGTAGAGGCATGAAGCTTTCCAGTCACCACAGTGTAAGATAAGATTTCCTTGACTCCTGGAGTCTTCTTGACTAGTTGCCTTTATCAGAAGGCACAAGACAATGTTCACCTGCAGAAATATTGCTCCATATCCTGGCATTTGAGGCACTCATTCTCATAGCTGGGTGAGAAAACTCCTCTCTCATGTCTTTCTCACAGTTTCTTAGATAACAAGCAAAGTAGATTCCTTCAAAACTCATGTTTCTTCAGAAACAGCTAATGTAAATGATATGTACTCTGCTGGCCAGGTTACCCCGGATAATTTGACACCAGGCAAGCTTAAGGCTGTGTTTATTCTAGGAAACAAGGGACTGAGTTCTTGATCACAGCTTGGAAACATTACAAAAGTGCCTCAAAGTGCTTTTTCACTTAGGGGAAACCTAAATATATAGCCAACATGAATCTATCTCCAGCTCCAGCTATCATTTCCATTTGAGACATCCCTTAGCCATGGAAACAGACGACCAACTCAATTGCAGTCTCTCCTCAGAGGGCTACTTTTAGAATAGGACCGCAGCTCCAGTTTTATAGCTCCCATTTGTCCAGGGGCATAGGTTTTCATTGCTATGGAAGCAAACAAATTTTCAAACATTGCTTGGCATTTGCTGTTACACCAAGGAAATGCTGTTAAAAGTTTGTCAGAGACTGATTCCTTTCATATAGAGAGGGATGTTTGTCATGCTGCTACTCCTTCCCACATTTACCTTCTTTTAGGAAGACAGATGACACTACAACATGGTGACACTACAACACTGTAGTTATAATTAACAGTGTGCAAGCTGCATGGTACAGATTTGGCCCTTTTGTCCACTAATTTTCACAGAAATTAAACATAACAGTGTAATGATGAATAGTAACTTCATTTTAAAGATTATTGTATTATAGAACTCATCTTTCTTTGGGGTTTCTTTTTCTGGCCTTGGCTCCTCTCTGTTTCTCTTAAAATTCCACTTCTTATCTGTGTGTTCTTATGGCCTCAGTTTTTTTTCTCATTTACTTCCACGTTACAGTAGTCTGAAACCTAATAACTTATTATATCTATGAACTCTTGCCCCCTTAATTTATTTCTCATCCACCTGAGAGAAAGGGAACCTTTCTGAGCACCTCAGAGCTCAGGGAAGCTGCTGTTCAATTAGCCCGTGCCTGAGATAACAGGGTCCAAAGGTAGTGTGCTTAGCTTGTTTTGCAATGGCTTCCTTCATGTCCACAGCTTAAGCTGACCTACCTTGAACTCTTCTCAGCTCCAGACTGGTTATAAATCAGTGTAATCATACCGAAGAGGAGGTTTTGATTGAAACCTTCTCTTTCTGCTGGGCACCTGAATTATCTTAAGCCTCCACAAATTCTGCTGAGATCTTTAACCAGTAAGGATGAGTTATTTCTTTTTTACAATAAAATTGAAGCCATGATTTATTAATGGCATGCCTGGGATTGCTTCACTCTTCTTTCAGTTGATTATATCTCTTACAGCTACCTGTTTTATAGGTACTCTATTTTAGGTCATTTTAATGTATTAATAAATAGCATTAAAGATCTTGGTACTCCTGTAACATTCAGCAACAGGTAGATTAGGTTATATTTTTATGCTGGAAAGCAAAGGTTGGTTTATTTTATTTGACTGAAAAATAGCAGCTCTGGGGACACACTTTATAAATAGCCAAACAGTTTTAAGGCATTTGACTTTACAACAATGTCTTTCCGTATTACTTAATATTATTAATGATCTCAAACTAAACCAGGTTAAGTTTAAATGGTTGGGCCCAGTTATAAAAGGCATTAACTTGTGTGTGGTTTTTAGTATAGGAAAGCTTGGTCACCAAACAGATTTTCTCTTCCTTTCCTGACAGGCTATTAGCCACTATTTTCACTGCCTGGTTTTCCTGCATTCCTCAGTTAGGAAAGCATGTGTTTACTCAGTGGTGAGCTTTCCAGATATTCAGTTCACCAGGCTAATTTACCAATCTTAAACAATAAATGGGTAGGTATGGCAACAGATAGTGTACATACTACAGATCAGCTATGAGCAGGTGGTTTTCACAGTGTCAAGTCTTATTAAGTATTGCCAGGGTATCCAATTAATGAATATATTTGAATTAATAATAGATATTAATTAATTTAGACCTTCACAGCTTGAAGTGGAAACTACTTGAGTGGAAAATAGCTATATAGGTACCATCACAGCTATGGTAGAATATATTATACCTTTATTCTAAGCTGTCCATACAGCCACAAGGACATTTCAGTACCAGTTTATATCATATAAGGCATTTATGCTATTTGGATGGTCCAGCCCTTAACAGATTTTCATGTATCAAGAACACTACTGTTCTCCAAAATGGGGGGCCTCTGTAAGTGCAAAACTGTACATCTGGCATGTTACACTATCAGCTTTTAATGAAATGAAGGCTAGGAACCTCCTGCAATTCTAGCTGCTTTGAGAAAGAATGTGTTCCCGACGCATGTAGGGAAGGGCTGTTGATAAATGGTGGCTGATTCTAAGCATCCATCCTTCATCCTACAACCTACAGGTTTTAAAATAAAGTCTTGAACAGCTAGCAGACAAAATGTGTGCACATATGTTTGTGTTGTGAGAGGAGGAGGGAAAGTGCATGGAATCAATATTACCAGGAAACAAGATGAATAATTAGAAGCAACAGTAGGAAAACAAGGTGGGGCTTTTTTATCTCCTCCTTGGTGCTAAAGTACCATTATAATCCTCTATTAGGAGCTGAAGTTAACATAATCCAACGAGGCCTTTCTGAAAGTTTACTAGCTTTCTAAAGGGTCACCTTCTTAAAGTCATTCCATGACTCTGTCAAGCATGAAAAGTACAGAACATAAAGGCTATAATATGAAGGTAATACTGTAGAGGGACAAGTACAGAATGGTCTTTTAAAGCAGCCTTTAAAGTGGTGACACAAGAATCACTGAACTAAAGGAAGGCTTTTATTCAGGAATGGGCTGATATGAAGATTTTTCACTAAAATTTTGCTATACTGTGCTCTGAGAGGAATTTCCTGTTGCTTATTCTCTGGGAGTCTGAATATCAGTATTTCATTAACTAGCTTTTGTAAGCGGGCACTGCCTTCATATGCTAGTATAATTGAGCTAGTGTGGGGGGAAGCACAAATAGCAAATGCAAATGGACTCTACAGTCCTCACTTATTAAGCACTCCTAAATGAGGTAATGCACTTCCCTTAATATGAAGAAGATAAGATACATTTAGAAAGAGCTACCTATTTACACTGAAATCAACATACCTATAATTCCTATTTTCCTGAAAGAATGCGTGACTACGGAGAACACAATGAAAACTAATGCAATAAAAATCTGGTACTGCATTCAGAATGAAAGATAAAAGAAGAATAATACAGTGAAACTCTAGGCCTCCAGAGAAGAGAGCTGTTTCTTCAAAGTGGGAGCAGTACAGCAGGGAACCCAAACTGTTTTTGTCGTCAAACTGCAAAGGAAGCACACATCTACTGATGGAGCTTGGCTATAAAATGAGGTTTTGTACGTGCATAGCACTGAGAATTCAGGTTGGAAAATAGAAATTAATAAACTAAAGATTTGGCAAGTTGAATCAGCCTGAAGGGACATCCACTTGAATGAAGCTGGGTAAACAGTTTTTGCTCTGAAATTGAGCCAAAAGGTAAAGGAAAGTGGAAAGAAGTGGAATAAGATAACTATGCTTTCAAGTCCAGGTTAGCAGATGACAAACGTTTGCTTATTGAAAAGTAAGGCAGAGCTGACATAACAATGAAACCAACAGACCCAGTGAATTCACTTCAAGTTCCTTTGGGAAGGAGCTGGAAAAGGAACACAAGCTTCTGAATAGGCACGCAGGTAGTCTGGTTTTATCAGACTAATGTTTCAGGTCTTCTAGTACAATGAAGGCTTTGGGTGGCCTTGAGGTGGCATTCTAATGGAAGAATTCAGAAAAGAGAGTTAAGCAGAAGTGCTAATTCTTCATAAAGCCGGTGTAATCCCCAAACTGCAGATGCAAAAATGCAGCCCTTGTAGCCTTGTGACAGTTTCTGTGCCTTGATTATGGTCTTGATGGGTGATTGCAATTAGAGGAGAGACAGAGCACCAAAAACAGGATTTTCTTTTCAGCTTCCTGAGATGTCTTTTCTGCTGCATTCTTAGATTGATTCCAGTGCCTCCATTTGGCACCTGTCCTCCAAATCAAAACATGCAGGAGGGAAGGCTCAACTCCGTGTATTCAAATGGGATAAAAAGCTTACATGATGGCCTCAAAAGACTCAAAATGAAATGGAAAAGCCGTGGCCTCCATTTCCTTTTGTGGAGTGCTAAGCCATGTAACTAACTGTGCTGTGGAAAAGGCAGTGATACTGCTTTTTGAGAACAAGTAGCAAAGAATTTGATTTCTTAACAGATGAAAGGATGGTAAAGAAATACTTAGCAGAATCTATTAAATTTTCCTAACTGGGACAGAGCATTCTTGTTTCCAGTGTCTAAGCAACCAATTACAAAAGTGTCTGAAAAGCATAATGAAAGAACTCTTCATTTAATTCAAGTGACTACATTTATGTATTAATGAAAAAGACAAGTTAAAGTAGCAGCTGAAGTTGTATTTACAAGCAAATAAAACTGGAGATGTGAGGCACTTCTTCCCCTCTCATCTTGGTCATCTTACTCAAACCCGTTTAGTTCTGTGCTCGCAGAACTTCAAGCAACCATTGCTTAGAACTGTGCTATTTCAAATCGTTCTGGGATGGAGAAATGTGTATTAAATTTTACCTTTAAGAAAAAAAAAGAACAAATTACAGAAGTCAGGAGCAAAATCTAATGCAGCAGTGAGGTTAATTCAGTGATTTCGACAGGGCCATAGATTTATTTGGAAACTATTTGAATAAAAATTGAGGGGTTTAGTACAATTCTTTTTTGCATGAGGAAAAGGAAGAAATCCCTAGGAATAAATTGCAATAGGTCTGTTAAATCTGTTGGCATAGTGAGATCACACAAATCCTTGATATAGATGTGCTACTGCAGGGGATGTACTAACACAGGATGTAAAAAAAAGGAATGAAAAAAATCTAGGGTAATATCACTCTGACATTCCAATTTAAAACTTCCTTTTTAATGGAAAACTAATCCTCACAAATGAGTACGGGAGCAGCTTTCAGCCTTTCCCTAGTCAGGCTTGGATTGACAGATTATTTCCAGTTTGGAAGAAAGGATGGGAATATCTCCTGCCTATTTGATACTTAAACTGTCTCTTCATACAGCCGGAAATGATGCATATAGCCTTAGAAAGGAAAGGACGTTTTCTTTCCTCACTCCTTTGCTCTTACATGTGCCTTCAGCTCTGGGGAAGGCTCAGGAAACCTGGCCAAACTGGTTGGTTGTTTAGTGGAACGAACACGTTTCTAATTCGGGCAACAGAGCTGAGTCATGGGTCACGTAACTGATTAGCTCTATTTCTCTCTTTGTCATTTACAGCTCAGGAGAAGGAAGCCCATGTGATGCTCTTTCAAGTGATGCTGAAGATCAGACACCTGATCAGTGGGGCCCCAGCAGCGCAAATATCTTTAGTTGGAAAATTAAACCAAGTGATTATAGCTCTCACCACAACAGGCTCATCAGGATATTCGTATTAACTCTCTCCACAGGACTGAGGGACTAATAGGTTAACTGGGTCCTTGAGTGAAAACTGCAAGTGTCAGACACAAAACCAAACCTCACCAGTGAATCTGGGATTGTTTCCCCCACTCCGACAGAAACTAAGATCCTGAATATTTCCTTCTCAGTCTGTTTATGACATTCTATTATGTGTCAGCTATAGAATAAAGTTTGAGTATGAAAATATTACTCTAAGGCTTGCTGAGCCAGAGGCTACGCATTGGATGTGCCATTGCACGTGCCGCCACAGTGTACCAAAGAAGGGTAAGTACATGGAGCTGGAGGAATGCAATATGCTGTCAAGTGATACCCTGAAATACCTCCTAGTGTTTTGTTTCAGAATAACAATGCAATGAAATACAAGTAAGTCAGAGTGAACGGGCTTGTTGCAGGGCTTGCCTAGAAATCAGTGCAACAAATATGCTCCAGGTCTGCAGAGCTGCACAAAAGCTCCTGAGGTAAGGAGGCACTGCAAAGAAGCAGTGTCAAGTTATTGCATCTCCCTCTCTCTCCATTTCTGCCTTAAATTTGTATATGCAGGGACAAAAGAAAAAGTAATAACAAATTAAGAGATTAAACAATACAAAAGACATGAATGATTCCTGTTAGGAAGGTAATGGGCCAGTCAGGGAGACGGCGTCTAGCTGGTAAGACAGCCTCTTGAGCTGCTACATGGGTGGGGAAATAAAACCCATCAGGCAGTGGATAAGCGTCACGTTACCTGCTTTTAAAATCTTTCACAGTTTTCACTGTTGGTGCCATTTTTAATGAGAATCTCTTGTATTGTGTCAGGAGAAGAAAGGAGAAGAGCTTTTGTGCTGTTCAGTGTGAGCTATAAATGAATCAGTATTGCAAATAAAGCTATATGGTTTCAAGGTTTTGATAGGGGTGACGTATACATCATACCAGAGGTAGCAGATGGGAAGGGACTCTTGACTATACGCAGGCTCCTGACAGTATCAAACAAGCCATGGCAAGGCTGCTTTTAGCTGCACTGCACTGCAGCACATAGCTGGCTTCACTTCTGGCTTCTGGGACTAAAGCACTGCGGGTACTGTCGGTAAAACAACTGCATATGCAGCATAACCGCTCTAGAGACGAACAAGCATCCTTTTTTTGCTGTTATTTCTTGCTTTCCAACTTAGGCTATCGTTTATTAGCATTACTAAAAGCCCTGTTGCAATCTTTTGAATGATAGGAGTAAAAGAAGAAAAGGTTAAAAGTGACCTTAAACAGAGAATCTCCTGCTAGCATGCCAGAGGTGAATGACTTGTGTGAGTGACTACTGTTTGGTTTCTCCACAGAAAAGTACCTTGGTGTGCACATCACAGGAAACCCTGATGGATAGCTTGCTGTCATGCTTTTGGTTACGGAGGTCATCAGTCCATTGCTTACTTGAACTCAATGGATATTATTAGCAGCTCACTCCCATTAAAACAAGGCACATACTATCAAAATGATCCAAGTGCAGTGCGTGTATAGAGGTGCCTAAATCAATCACTGCAGGTCTGCTGCAATGCACTGTGTCCCGTTACACAAGGATTGGCAGGAATGCGGAAGGTAGCCAACACCAAATTAACTGACTCCTCCTCCAGCGACCACTGCACGCAGTGAAATGGAGTGCTAAATCAAACAGTTGAGATACAGGCTTGTCATGCATGCAAAGCATGTGGTCACAGCGACCAAAAGTCAGTCAGGTGTGCCTAAACCCAAGGGTTCCTCAGAAATCCTGGACGCAGTTCTGACACATGGATTAGCAAACAAAAGGCATCAGAAAAATCAGGAGTTCAAAAGTGCATTTCACATAGCTCTGTATTGTGCTTGCCTCCAATTTTAATGTTTCATTTTGTAAGTCCAGCTTTTTCCCAAAGAAGTCATATATTAATAGTGAAAATAATAGAAACTATTTTGATCCAAGGTATCCTTTCATTCACTTGTATTCTACAACTATTGCTATCTCCTTTGTTCTGCTTACTGCTTATTTTAGCATGGATGAAACCAGTCATTTTATTTTTCTTCTGAGTGTGCCAGATTATCACAGCATTGCTAAAGGGAAAAATACTTTCAACAACAAATGACCTTCAGATTCACCACCACCACAGCAAAAAAATGGGGGCAATAAAGCTCATTTTTAAACCAATTCATCATTAAAAGGCATATACAGGACATGGCCTTTCCCACCTGCAATGGTTTTGCAAGTAGATTTCATTTCTTTCGTTAGATGCTTGATACTATTCTGTTTATAGGATTTCTTGAACCTCCACTGCTAAAACAATTATAAGATTGGCATGGAGAGCTGTGAGATGATATACTGGTGATATACTGATGATATACTGATTGCTTGTCTTAAAGTCAGTCTGCCTCCTTATTCCCTTACTCCTCTGGAAAATCCTGCGGACTGAGAAGAGTGGATGAAGGCAGAGGCTGGAGTTAACAGAAATGACAACTAGCAGTAGACATTGGCAAGCACAAAAAGAAACCGATTTAAAGAGATTTTCATTAAACATTTAAGTTAAGTCAAGCCTGCTTATAGTCCTGTAAAAGCCCAAACGGAGCTGTTGTCAACATTCTCCTAGCTTCAGGTCTGTGCCTATTGTGTTGGTCTGCAGTTAATGTATATGTTACAATTTGCAGACTGATTTTCACTTCTTTACTTGTACTTTATTTACTTGCTTCCTGTACTCTCACATTTTTATTGGTAGTCTTAATAGCTACAGGTTTGTAAATGAAAGCTATCAAAATGTCTAGTATAAGCATTCTCATTTTACCTAGTGAGCACAATAGGAGGGCAGTTGATATTCCCACAGACTTTTGAAGGTGATCAGGATCTACAGGGAATTCTGTGTTAGTTTCTTCTGCTCTTCTTCTATATTTTAGTATAGTTTAACACAGTATAAAGTATATTTTAACACAGGATGTTTCTAGACCTACTAGAACAAGTGAACTTGATCTTGCACTTGGCTTTCTTATATGAAGGCTATTTAGGCTTTTCCAAATACAGCCTAGTTGGCTTGGTTCATTTAACAAGATGGATTTAAGGCTTCTTTATTTAACAAAAAATTACCTATTCATCTTTATTCAACAACATGGGCATAAAGTGAAAGCAGATGGAGCTTGTTTCAGACATGTCCAGTATCCAGATTTGGCTTTCAATTGCCAAAGTGAGTTTTATAAAAGCACAGAAAGGCTATGAACTATCATGAAAGGCTGCCTAGGCTAAAGATACAAGTGGCCAAGCATCCGTGACCGCAGTGCAAACTCATAGCTTTCCAAGCTTTACTTCTGTTAGCTATCCCCAATTGGTTAAACAAGTGCTTCATTTTGTATGACCTGCAGTGCTTTCTATGAAAAGTACAGCTTATAGGCCTAGTTTAAGCTTTTAAGCTTTTAATTGCCAATAAACAACTCCTGGCTCTTTTGACTTCTTGCCACATTAGCAGGCTTCCAAGTTTCATTTGAGCTTACCCCTGATTCACAACCAGCTGCTGTCAACAGGGTCGCTTTTGCTACGTTGGCTTCAGAGAAATATCATAGGGGTTTTACAAGCAAGACTTCTGAAGAGCTGCACCAGCATCATTATCCAAAAGGGTTGTAAGGTGTTCGAGGTCTGAAGACCTGAATGGCTTGAGAAAGGAGCCACAGGCAGTAGGATGGTCATTTGGAGCGTATTGCAGGAGGCTAACCTAGAAGCCTGGTAACATCATTGCAATTCAAGCGTAGTCAAAAGTTTAGCGTGAATTCTATATAGCAGAAAAGAAGCCATGGAAAAATACCAGTGTCCATCAGGCCGGCAAGCAGGGAAAAGGTCAGAAAATGATTCATTTTCTCCCCAGACCCAACGGCGAGCCTCAGGTGATGATTTTGCTCACAATAACAGAAGAACAATATTTTCTAATCTATGTAATCAAGAACCTAATCCTTTCTCTTTGCTGCTATAAAACAGGAGGTTTTGCACCGTAAGCTTGTGTAAATGTATAAAGCAGGCTAAAGTAAAACTGACAGGCAGTAAGTATTCTCTGTGTTCCCAACACTACAAAACACAAACCCTCAAGGACTGGCAACTCAAAACAAATTAGAGGCTCTCAAAGGTTTGCTTGTCTCTCCAGAAAGGGATGGGAATCAGTTTGAAATGAAAGCTCATGAATAATTCTTATCTCCAGCTCAACCACTTACTCATCACTTGGGCAAAATGTCAAAAAGCAAGCATTGGTTTTGGAATCTTATTTAAATATTGTTAAAACACTAACATTTAACTTCTGCAGCTTGTTTATGTACCACCTGAAGGACTGTCTACACGTGCTCACACTGAACAGGCTTGCTGTGTAACCAGGAGCATGGCTAAAAACGCTTATGGTTCGTCTCAGGCATCAAGACCATATTTGTGCACCTCATCTGACTTAGCCCAGTGCTTAAAAGCCATTCAGGAAGGCTGTATTTTAGGATTCGGATTCCACCTTTCAGACCTTTCTGGACAGTTGTGCAACCCCTTATCTCTTTGTTCTCTTGGCTCTCCAGTATAAGCTTTGCATTTCCCACTGAATGAGTAGGATAGGAAAAGTTACTGAGGACTGTTAGCAGAATTCTCTTCCAAAATGTGGGAGCAGAGGAGCAGATGTGTTGAGGGGGAATGTGTTCCTATGAATTGCACCACATTCACCATGACTTATTTGTTGATTCCACTTTACAGTGTCAGAAGCTGTTTCTGGCAACACACCTCCTGTCAGCTCCATGCTAATAAGCCCTCCTAAGTTCAAGCATGTTTTTGCTAGGGTTAGCTTATCAGTTCTAGTAACTTCTGTCAGCACAGCAGAAGCTTGTAACTAGTGAGACAGCAAGGAAGGATTTTCTAGCTATTAGCCTTCTGGGCCCCATATTTATTGCCTCTGTAGGGTCCAACCTAAGATACACCTGCAGCATCTTGGATTGTGCTGAGGTCAGTGATGATAGACAGGGTTTATTTAGAGTCTGGGTTTTGTTGGTTTATTTTTCTTGCATTGAAAGAGGCACCTGATGCTGAAGGAAAAAAAAACAAAGCAAAGCAAAGCAAAGCAAAGCAAAGCAAAGCAAAGCAAAGCAAACCAAACCAAACCAAAACCCAGCAACCAAATAAAGAGAAAGGTCTGCAAAAAAAACTAGCCAGGACTGGCTTTTATGTATAATTTGAGGGAGCTAATTTATGCTATTGTCACTGCCTGCAAATCTGTGTTTGCTCATATGCATGGCTATGAAAGCCCTTGTGTATCCTTCCTACATCAAATGATGGAGACTAGCTGTCCTCTTCCTAAAATCCTACCTGCCTTTCTGGCAACTTGTATTTCAGCCACGAGTACAGATCTTCAACTTGGCATGCTCTTGAAAAGGAGAGTCACACCAGAGGAAGGACATTAGCAAGCATTTTGCAGTCTTAATCCATAAGTGTTTGCAGTGGGGCACTTTGCAATAAAGACAAGAACGAATCCTATACTTTTAAAAAGAGCTATAAATTTTGTACCACCTTGAGCCATGCTCATATCAGCTCATGATCCTTCAGTATGGTTAGTCCCTCTCTGGGTTTCCCACTCTGTTTTGCAGTGTTTGTCCAGCCCTCATGTTCCAAGCTTGAGTTTTGTTCTGAGGCTTATGCGTTACCCACCATCAGAAGGCTGTAGTTGCAGCCCTGATTTTACTGCACACGGGCAGAACTGCTGTAGCATTCCCTTTTATATTTAAAAGAGGGACTTTTATTGCTTTCATAGCTTTACAGGAAGTGGATGTTCTTTTCCTGATACTTTTCAATTGCAGAAAGAAAATAACAGCAACAATTTCTTTTGCCTGGGACAAATGCTGTGCAGTGACATCAACCTACTCTTAAGCCAGAGAGTCAGATGGCTGCACCCTTGGAGATCCATACAGAATCTCTTTACCATTACATTTCAAGTAGTCAATTTTTTTCAATAGTGACTCTCTAATGAGAAACAGCATGTAGCATTGTTAAGCTTGATTAAGCAAATTTAATTGGCTATAGTTAATGTATTTGTGCAAAAGACAAATACTCAGCTTAAACATGGTTCTTAATCTTTCAGTAATTTAGAGTAATTTAACTAACCATGAAGCCTTTAACTTTTAATAGGCTGTATTTCAAGTAACTTCCTCTGTTTCCTCATCAGCTGTCTCTTAAACACTGTATACTTCCATTCCTGACAACTGTGATCCCCAGTTTTCATGTCTCAGGTAGATATGGCTATACCCCTTTCCCATACCTTGATGGTCTGGATTTCTTTCCTATATACCCCAGTATGAAGCCGATCTTTGATCAACATCCAGCATTCTCTAGTTTTAGAGTTTTACCATTCTGGATTACAGTCCCCCTCAAGATGTAATTAGTTTCCCAGCACACCAACAGTGCCTGCCCTGATATTTATCTCTTTCTTCTCCCTGTTCATTAAGCTGCCGCATTTACATAGCTCTTTCCACCATAGGGGTCTGCAAGAACATGGTAATCACAACAATTGTACCTCATACCATAGAGGCACCATAGAGCTGACAGTATAACATATTTGTTTAAGGAGTATTTTAACCTTTCTAATCATCACTTTCCCTCCAGGAAATTACCTACCTTTTCCCTAAGTAAACCCTGCTTTATCCCCAGTTTGTCAGTCCTCAGCAGAGAGGTGGCAATTCAACAGGACCCTCAACATTTAAATACTCAGTTACAAGCATCTCTCAAAAAACAATCTGCCTTATAAGCAGTTGTTTTCTTGCTTGTTATTTCATACTTCCATCCTAGCTGTTAGGCACATCTCAGTACCTATCTCTGGCACATCTCAGTACATATCTCTGGCACATCTCAGTACCTATCTCTGGCACATCTCAGTACCTATCTCTGGCACATCTCAGTACATATCTACTCTGGCTACTCAATTCTAGTTATTATTCCCTCTCAACAAATCCCAATTATTCTTGTTCTGTTCGCTGTTCTCCTATCTTCATTTTATAGGCTTGTGTTAATTCTGACTTAATGGTTAAAGGTGCCTAAATGCCTTCTGATGCCTGTAATCTCATTTTCTACTGTACTTTATCAAATGAACACCTCAATCAATCAACTTAAACCTCATATATTTCCACGTATATAATGTGGATGCTAAAGAACAAGAAGCTGTCTGAAAAATGGGACCCTATTTCAACTTATTCTGTGCATTTCAGCCCTAACCACATCCTAATTGAAATAAAATATGAAACTACTTCAATGCTATTGAAGGCTATATTCATGCCTATGGCTTTTGAAAGTGCATCTTTAGCACTTGCAATTAAACTAGCCAAAGTTGACTCTTGTAAGGGGCCAAAGGCTTCAGTTAGCTAGATCTGTCTCCCTGCCCTCAAAACAGAGCACAAGCATGACACTGACAAAGGGCAAAAGTCCTTAAATTTCCAGTGTTAAAACCAACACAATTTTAATTCTAATCATGGTTGTTTGGGTGGTTTTTTGGGGTTTTTTTGTTTTGTTTTTTGAAATAAATTAAGGAATCAGCAATACCAATGTACATTTACTAATCAGAGCAGCACCCAAATTACTAGATGTTCTGTCATTACAGGCATGTTCTCCATGTTCCCATTACTTCCAACATGCTTCTTGTAAACCACAGTAAAAATTATGCCCATAAAAACCCCCAAACAAGCAAAAAGAACAGAAGGCATAAAATTCAACTTATGCTGTCACATACACATGACAGAAAGCGTTTCTATTCTCTCTTCTCATCTCTACTCTGTTTTGTGGTATGTTTTTAAATATACCTGTGCATTAGAGACATATAATCCTACTGTTTTTGCAAGGTTTCATTAGTATATGAAATAAAATGGACAAGTATTATGCTGGTCATCCTTATCCTTGCGTAAATGAGCAACCTTTTGAAGCAATAATGCCTCAGTTTGTCTAAATGAGGTTGAAGAAGTCTTCTAACTTCAATATACAGTGCCATTATTGCTTCATTCTCTACAAGGAACACCTATGGCAAATTCTAAGATTGTCTATAATGCTTTGCTACAGCCAGGTTTTTCTCCTTTTATGCCATAATAGCCTGACGCTATCAGCTTACGATATTACCTATCACACAAGTGCAAGGCTTTGCCTTTTGTACTGTGAATTTTATTCCATTTTTGCTATGTCAGTTTTCTCTACTAATAGTTTCTAATAAAGATGCCTCCAAGCTTTGTCTTAGTGCATCTCATCACCTTTCATGCTTCTACTCAGCTTGCCAGATTAACACTATATACATACTTATTGAAGATCCCATGACCGAGCTTTGCAGAACTTCATCATTTAACTCCTGATGACTTTTCTAACACTTGATTTTCCCCCATCAGTCAGGGCTACCTGTTTTATATTCCTTCTGCTAATTTCTATCTTTTCTTGCCCTGCACCTTTGATTTCATTGCTTTGCCTTCGTGCACACTGACAGCTGCTCTGTGCCAGCACTAACCTATGTCCGCTCCATTGTTATCACAGCCCAAAAATGGCCTGAAAAACAATTCCTGTCAAGTGTCCAGCTTCCTCATCTGATTTCTTACCTGCCTTGGGGTTATTTGGTAAGGTTTGGTCGCTTAACCATTATTATTTCTTTAGAAAGAACTGCAATTTCTCTCAATAGCAGCACTTCAATTTATGGTAGAAGTGCTTTCTAAAAAAGATAATAGTAATTTGTATATTATAGTCCTTTCATAAAAGACCTCACAAAAAATTGTTTCATTCATGGTCTTTGATGCCTGTGAAGAAAAATCATTGTGCAACTCAGCAACATCAAGGTGCTGTAAAAAAGCAAATCCTCTAAGTGAGCTACATGTTTCCCAAGAGAAATAATGAACATGCAATGATTCCTTTTCAAATGCACCAAGAGACTGTTTTGTGTCCTGTTAGAGAGTTAATAGGAATTCGATAGGTCATTTTAAACCTTCTGATGTGGATCATTTGTTCAGTCTTTAAAGGACTGAAGTATCCAGAAGCAAACCTTGACTTCATATTTCTTTGTAGTGTCACTTCATGGCCTATTGCCTGACACTGTAATGCCTTCCATAGTCTAAGGCTATGTGAAGGCTACTGTCAGGCTATTCTTCCACTTGCTGCCTTCTTCATATTCATATTCATTCAGTTGAGCACTGAAATACAAACCCTGATTTTAAACTACAAAACTAGTTTAAATCATGAAGCTGCTGTTTTCTAAAGAACTGTTCATTCCATCAGTCTCTTACACTTCACACCTTGTCAAAAGTCAGTGACGCTTAATCAAACTATGTTAAGTGTATATGGCAGGGTATAGTTTCAAATTCTACATTTTCTTAAAAGACAGATACCAGTTGCATATTCAATACCAAACAGTTGGCTATTAATAAGTTTTTTTCCTCATTGGAGTTTCCTACTTAATCCCAACCTGCAGCATGAATCACCTTGCCTGTTTCCACTAACTGAGGTAAAGTTTTATGTACCACTGTTGTTTATTATAGCATCAGCTCTCTGTATTCCTCATACAAATAGACTTCACCCACATGATGACTTGTTAAGCAAAACAGTATTCTGAACAAGGTAACTGTTGAAGTGTCACAAATCAAACAGGTCATTCCCCTAAAATGAGAATTGAATGTTTTCCTTAAGGGGGAAAACAGAAAAGATTCCTATAAAAGCTTATTTGGACTCCACAAATTCAGGCACCATTTCATAAGCTCATGCTGTGGTTTGCAACCTCCTTTTCAAACTTTCCCTACTTATCCTTTTTGTGGTCTCTAAAGTTAATGGAAAATAGCCTACCTTTGAGCAACAAATCCCTGTTCCTGACAGGAAACATATCAAGTCTGTATTTGAACTCATTCAATAGCAGTGAATGTTCCATAAATATATTAGAATTATATATTCAGCATTTTGTATAAAGTATGAAAGTGGAGCCGCATATTTCCAACAGAAACCATGCCTGGCATGCATATTAATCTATGTACTTTGTGCACAGATATTATGGTTAATGGGTGAAATATCATATTGTATATCACCCAGTCTGTGTGTGATCAAACACTGAAGGTTCGCATTTCGAGTCCTTGTGTCCTTCCCACTCCCAGTACAGCCCTTCTATTTATTCTCACTTTGCTCTGTTTGCAGTGTGTCCTAGAAAACCTGCTCAGCTAGTTTTTCGGTTTCTTCCATTGATTAACTTTTCTGTTACGAAGCCAGGACCATGCCTGCTTTCTGGCAGAGCTATTCTGTCTTCCTGCTCACTAAACTTTGCAATAGGATCGATTACACTTGAATAAACTGAAGAATATGCATTGTTTGGTGCTGTGGCACCTGACCGTGCCTTCTTTTTGTCACAAGCTCCCATCAATCATGTATGGTCTTCTAGAACAATGAATTTAGTACTCCAATTGGAATAAATGGTGATATTTCTTTATAGAACATAAAGCTGTAGTTTTTAGTGCAGATCTTCACATATCATCTTAGAACTTGTCTAGTTTTCCCTTTTGCCCCAGCCCACAGCTTTCATGCCAAGCATTAAATGACAATAATTGGCATATCTCGGAAGCCTGAACAACATGGAATCATTCACAGGCAGCCTGGCTCCTTACTTTTCCCTTTTTTCTGAGCAGGTTTATAGCCAAGGCCATGTTGCTCTCTGAGGACAGGATGGGATGGACTTGGATCTATGCCATAGAACCAGAGTTCTGTCTGAGCAACTAACAAGTGACATGGAAGACTGCAGCTGAACTTGAGACGCTGTCGCTGCACAAAGATGCTTCCATGACACTGAAAGCATGAAGACAAATGGCATGGTCATCTCTCTGAGCAACTTTGCCTCCAGAAGCCATGTCTTCCCAGAAACCTGCACTAGCACTTGTATGGGAGGACCCACAATTTATATTCCCTCATCTCTTCCATTCCCATGTTTCCAGACATTGATGTTTTGAAAGACAGTCAGCTACCTACCCCCATCAGCAGTCAACACTTACTACTTTTCCATATAGATTTCTTATCACCCTCTGAGCCATGTTAAAGAAGTTATTATTCATGTGCAACAAAGTTTTTACTGAAGAGTTTAGTTCTAGTTTTGCTTAACAGCATAAAAGCTAGAAACGTATCTTTTTTCCTCTGTAGAGCTTTTAGGGCTGTCAGAGCTATCAGCTTCTAAATGTGCATTGCTCCAGGTATGTCATTTCCAAGAGTTAAAATTCAGCAATTCATCTGTGACAAAAAAATCCCTCTTTTGTTACCAGAAGCCTAAAATATTTGCCCTGTCCTGCTCTATTCTGCTCTTTAAATTACGGTCAATTTGCTTTGCTTTTGTGTTAGTTACTTGAGCAAAGCTCTATGCTTAACCTTTCCCAGAACTTGCCTTCACAGAAAGTCACATTTAAGTTTCAGTGCTCTATAGGATGGGAGGGCAATGTGTATTAATCTTTCAGTTCAACCTCTTTTAGAGCATTACAACGTGATTTTCATGACATTTTGTTGGGCAGGAGCAGTCATTTTTTTTGCTCTTATTAAGTAACAGAAAAGCCAAACCATATGGTTCTTCTATTACTTCTAGAGATGCAAGAACACAGAAAAAATCTCTGTTTTCATGTCATTTGGGGAGGGCAGACGACATTTTTTCTGATGCTTAGTGGTGACATTATGATTTGTAACCGGAATATTCTTTCCAAGAAATATTAAGTTGCAAAAACCTCTTAAAAAATCACGATGAACACAATAAATTCAAGTTTTCACTTGTCCAGACATGCTCTGTTGGAGAAGGCAACAAAGACAACGTAAGGTATGCTTGTATTACCAAAACAGGAACAGAAATCTTTACGTATGAAAGGTCTGCTCTTTGCGTATTGATCATTCATTGCAGCACGGCACCAGAATTTTTAGTCAAGTTTGAATACGTACTGACACATTTGGGTAATCCTTCATCTAGTGCTGTGCTAACTAGACCACAATATGCCTAACATGTCATCCATTCCACTGGTTTGATGTCTGAAAAGAATGGGTTTTGCTTCATCTGCATGCCCATACTGCTTCTACTTACACCTCTTTGTCTATAAGCCAGAAATATGTGTATCTTTCCATCCCACCAACATTGCTTTGCCCTCATTTTAAAGATGAAAATTTTCATATGTTATGTATCTTGACATTCAGTATTGCTCCATCTTTGGGCCCCACGTGATGACCCACTATATTTGACACTATGAAAACATAAAGAAAGGGTACTTTATTCAGCAACCTGTTTTGTGTATGTGAAACAAATCTAATTAGCTATAGTGTTCATTTTTCTTAAGTCATTATTGTACAGGTTTTCCTGAAGACCTTGTTCCCTTTCCAGCAAAATTCTTTTAGTCATTCACTGCTGGAAAACTTCTGGAGTTCATGATCCATCTAAAGCACTACAATAAGCACACTGAAGCTTTCATATCCACAAGCTTGCCACTCACCATAGATGCACAATAAGGTAGAACATTTGCATGAGCCTTCTGTAACTCTAAATCACATTTCAGGTCTTAGTGACTCAGAGAGAATTTCTGTATTTTAGCTTTGCTAGAGGCAATTCAGGTTCAATGGCTGCAATGATGCACTCATTCTGCTGCTCCTTTCCTCCTCTATTGACAATTCAAGTCATCTTCCTACACTGCCTTGTCACCATCCCCATCCTCTAAGCTGCTTTGCTTACCTGTAGAGATTTTTCATGTTGGGAAAGAGACTGGCTGCTACATGCTATTTAAAGGCTAGTATATGCAGACCACTATTTTCTGGCTCTTTGCCTGTACCCCAAGTGTAATTCTTAGGTATCTGGGAGAGTGGGACTCAACTTTTCCAGTGCAATATGAATGCAGATCTTGGCTTCCTCCTTGCCTTTAAGGAGAGGAGGATGGCACCAATGTCCCTCAGAAAACAGACATCACATAGTGTGTTGTGAATGTAATGACTGCACAAAGTCACCAGCAAGATGACATCCTCCCTAAACTAGGGACAGCCTGTCCTCAGATGGGATTGAAAGCCCAAGCACAACACAACATACAGTATACCACCCAACACTGACAGTTAGAAAACATCAAGAGAAAGAACATAATACAAGGCTATGTGTAGCACAATCCTCACTCTGGCTATAGCCTCCTACATTCAGTCTCTAACCAGAAAACTGACATCAGCAATGGTCCCTGAGTGCTCAGTTGCACAAGTTGATCATCTCAGGGTTTAACCTTCTCCAGCAGAGTTATCCTCTATGACTTTGGCTAGCTTTCGGAGGGCACTCCTATATATTTCCTTTGGTTACAGTATCCTATGCAAATGACTTACATACATCAGTGGTATTGTGGCATAAGGTTCTTCCTTCAGATCGCTTTTTGAACACACTGCCTGTTTCTCCATTATATCTGTAACTTTACAGCTCTGAACTGCTGCAGACAGGGCAGAGACAACTGGTGGAGAACTGCTGAGGAAGAAATCCTGCTTGTCAAGGCTAGAGGTGTTAGAATATCCCAGCAGTTCTCAAGTTACATTGATTAAGTCCTGCAGCATCAAGTTTAACACAGAAATGTAAAACATTTTGAATGGTAGTCACTTACAAATACATTTTTTTCCCTACAGTATAGGTACTGCAAGTTTTACTTGTCCTTTTCCTGCATTGCAGGTTTCAGACCACTAACATGAATGCCTTAGTGTGGATACTAGCTTTTGATAAGTACTAAAGGGTAAAATACACCCAAAGAAAAAGCATATAAGTATATATTATTCCAAGACAAAAGTAACAGTTACACTATTATATGGCAAAAGAGAACAAAAGTTGTAGCAACTGTCTCTGAGCTCATTTATGAAGATGAACTGATGGAATTACCAGCATTTGCTTTTCCTTCCAGTATTATCTGTTTGCAGTCCTGTGGTTTAACTTTTTCAAAGCTGCTGATATGGCAGTTCTCAAAACGGAAAGAGTCACCCATTTCTTGGAGCCATCAGTGCAGCTTTTTCCCGGCCCAGGTGCTTGCCATGCGATGCATGCCTCATTTTAACTCGCTTTACTACAAACAGACAATAATGCACTATTTCTGAGGTTTCAGCTCTCAAGGACAAGCTGGCATTTAAGGGCTGGTGACTCCTTTGCACGCTTCTTTGTGCCAGCCCTGGAAAATCCTGTGAGCAAAGGAAAACTGAACTGCTACCTAATCAATGATCCTTTAACTTAGAGCAAGAGTGACCTTCACCACATCCACGAGGAGAGTTGTAACTCGTCATAATTCAGCAGGGCTTGCATTTTAATCTGAGTATATGACAATAATTTGAGGCTCTGTTTTATATCAAGATGCAGTGTAAAGTACAGATTTCTATGCTTCTTTTATTGCACGGATTTGAACGGACCTTAGGCAGCCACTATCTCTGTCCCCTTTGTGCCTCAGGGTTTATTAATTGTGAACAATAGGACACTGTCTCTGAGAATGAAGAGAGGCTAATGCTTCCTAAGTACATTATTGGCTATTCATTTGCCCCTAAAATCGTTTGGCTGAATTTCATCTGTTCTCCCATCTGTGAAATCATCTTTTAGCTGAATGGTGATTATGCAGAGTTGCTTTTCAGTTCTTCATTACTGTTTAATAGCTGTGCTGTCTTTAAAAGATTGCCTTATTTATACTATAGCTCAAATACTTGAATCAACCCTGTCTTCATTTATGATGAACCCTCTCTTTCTCCCACCACTGAGTTGTACTGGTAGGAGCTCTAGAACCTCTGGAAAGCACTGAAGGGCTTTTTTGTCTCCCTGTATTCAGACCTGAAATGAGCAAGTTTAAGCCTGCCTTTCTACACCAAAGCCACCACTGTGGGCTGAATAAGTGAATATAAGTAAATCTGAACTAGGGCTGAGCAGGGCTGTAAGTGACAAAATTAAATATCCCATCACTTCCATGTAATCTATCCATCATCCCGTCTCTCCTCAATTACAGTGAGCTTCTCTGCCCATAGAAAACCTTAGATAAAAAGAACATGACCTTCTGTCTAATACTAAGTTTTAATGCTGGCTGAAGACCTCTCTGTGACGTTTCTTTCTTCACTACGCATATTAAGACCTTATCTGTACACAGTAATTTATTGTATTCATACTTGGGATGTATCATCCCTTTACCATGCTTTTGTCTTCTCTTGAAGCTACTTTAAATTTGTAACAAGTTTTTTTTGCTGAAGTAAGCTTTTTAGCAAAGGCTTGCATGCCTCTATTAATAAAACTGATCTACCTTACAGCTCATTTCCTCATACAAATAAAGTTTACAAAGCAAGTGAAGGCTGCATTGCCCTGCTAGTCCTAGAACAGGCAATGCCAGGTCATTAAGTTGTTAAGCATGGCCAGCTGGTAACTGGTACATTGTACTCCTAAGCCACAGTCCAACCTGAGCCAATACTACCTGCCTTATATTTGATACTCTCTTGTTTCATGGCTCATTTCCATCAGTGGCTTCAGGGTACCCTTTCTGCACAGACAAAGATGAGTACTGTGTTCTAAAGCTCTTTGGCCACTGGCAGGGAGATCTCAATGTTCCAGATGTATGCTATTAATAATTAACAGAACAGGTAAAAAATTGTATACATTTTACATTTTACCTGATAAATAGATGCTCTCACATTTGAGAAGCATGATAAGAAACCAGTTGGTTTCAATGCCTTACAAACAAATGAGCCACAGTTCTCAACAAGGTAAAAATAACCCCAAAGCATTTCCATTCAGGGAGGAAGAAAGGGTCACTCTGTTCCCTGCCACAGGCTTTCCTACCTAAATGGAATTTAGGTCTACATAGCAAAATCAAACAAAATCTGATTGCAGGAAAGTTAGGCACATCTTGTACAGCATTGGTAGATGTCTTATGTCAGGCTCATAACTCACCAAGGATCCTGGAAACCTGCCCTGGGAACAGCCTCTGGCACCTGCATTTCACTGTGAAAGTACCATAGAGCTGGAGCAGCAGGTGTATAAATGACCATGCTGTTTAAGGAGATCATTAGGAGTTTTCTTCCAGTAGCTATAAATGCAGAGATGAACTTAACTGAGGTTTTGCTCAGATTGGATGTCAACTTAGAATAAAAAACATTAAAAACATTAAAATCTTGTTAAATTTCATACGTGGAAGCTTATGAAGCTTTTGGTAGAGAATAATGAAACCTTCTCTTTTAGGTCACTGCTAAACCATCCCAAAATAGTTTTATGCTGTTATATTAATGTAGGCATTCATAAACCAACCTTTTGAAACCTTTGAAAGTTGCCCTTGAATTTCAGACAGTCATGTCAATGGTCAACTGTATTTAAACATATTTACATACATTTCATATGGCAAACCTCAAAAGGGAAATATATTTGCTCTTTTTCCATAGTCTGTGCAAAGTTATTTCTTTTTTAAATGCAAACAGCCATATTCATGGGAATGATGCTTGACTACTTATAGATAAGATAAAATTAGTATCAGGGAGATTATTAAGGCACATTACAAGCTTATTAACGCAAGGTTATTTGTGCTGCTTACTGACCATGCTCTGGGGATGCATATAGATAAACGCAATCTGCCCTGCAGCTAATAGTGGTATAAGATTGTATTTTCTTATGCATCAACATTAAGATGCTAACCTCTGACCAAGCCAGGCCTCTAAGCAATCTGTCTTGCCAACTCAACAGCAAGAGGCTAAACAGGTTAAGTACACATTTTATCTTGATCAGCTGCTAGGAAAATTAACATCCAGTTTTACTTTAGGGGATCAAAAGTTCTGCCCATAGAGAGGGTAGATCGNTGTCTTGCCAACTCAACAGCAAGAGGCTAAACAGGTTAAGTACACATTTTATCTTGATCAGCTGCTAGGAAAATTAACATCCAGTTTTACTTTAGGGGATCAAAAGTTCTGCCCATAGAGAGGGTAAGGGAAAACTGAATGTGGTAAAGCTGCATATCGCTCAGTCAGCCACAGTAAGAGTCAGCACCAGTAAGACCATAGGAGTCCTCTTCATATTTCCAGTGCAAAGTAGGTGTAATCAAAGTGTAATTTGAACTCTATAATTCTATTTCTTGAAGTTTGAGGTATCATATCAGCGCTTTTAAAACAGCTAGCAATTAAATTTCATTAGAAAATTCCCTGTCAAAGCCAGGAGAAAACAGACACCAAAATAGATGCTTGCCTTCCTTTTTTCTTCCTATTTCTCTTGGAAACCCACTTTTTGGTCTTATCATGTCAATTCTGCAGGAAACATACAGCTAACTGTAGGTTAGTACTTGGTACCTCTCTAGCCTCTTAATGGGGCGGTGAGGATAAGACTCCAGATGTTGAAATATAATGTACAAAGTTGCATTTTACAGTGAAAACGGGCATCATTTTCCCTTCAGCCAAATGAAGCTGTATTGCTAGCTAAGTATTTGCTCAGCCAATGTCACACTGTGTGAGATATCAGATGAACCCAAGCTGTAAACCTGTTCATGAGGAACTGCTTGAAGACTTCAGGATGCTGATAGGACTGGAACTGCAATGTTCTTTCTGTTATCTCAGCAGAGCTCTGAGAAGCGCTAGATAAATCTACACATCAGACTCGCATGAAGCACCTTGCTCCAAAGGAACAATTGCATGGCTTTTATTAGCATTTCCTTACACACAGTGATAAAAATTAACAGAAAACCAGGTTTTTTCTTTCCCTGACAGAGTTATTTTCACTTCATTTTTTGAGCTATAATGTTGATAAATGCATAAGAACCTTTGGCTTGTGCATTACCCAAGAAAAAGAGAGAATGAAAGACAATGATTTTCCACACGATTAAAATAGACATCTCCCATTACAGGGGCCTGCTGCCATGGTCTAGCTTTACAAAACCTACAAGGGTGAAAAACTAAGATTTTGGTGGCCACATGGCCAAACTGAATGCATCTCGTTTCTCTGGAGGAAGAAGGATAAGAGCAGTAAATGAACAAGGCCTGAAATAAAATCCTATCCCGAACCTCCTCACCACAGCTCAGCTTTGATTTCAACACTGACGCTTTGAAATCCCAGCTAAGGGGAAACAAACAAGTTCTTTTTATTACTTTCAAAGAAGAGAACAAGAAGCCATTGGTGTATTTCTGCCCTGCTATAGCCAAACAAGCTTTTTGCACCTGTTCTCAATCAAAAAGAGGTGCTCTTGTTGTGCCTGGTTTTTATGGTACGGGTACAGCTTTCCACAGTGCATCCTGAGATCCGCTTTGTAACTCTAATGTCAGCTGCTTTCTAATGAGACTTAGGCAGTATGTCCATACTTATCTGTGCTCATACCCTTTTGCCTTCTGATTGCAGTGGAGTATAATGCTTTTTGGGGTATTTTTCTTTGGATAACTTCTATGTTTGAGTACGCAGCTTTCTCACCAGAAGCTTTGCTGTTCTTCCAGGAAAATTTACAGAGCATAAGAAAATGCTTTAAATGTATAAGAAGGAGATGAATTACAACGTCTATTTGACAGTCTTTGAAATACATACAGACACCCCCCAGCACATGCTTAACTCAGGGCAAAAATCTACATGTGTTTCTGATTCTAGGAACATTACTGTCTGTTTGAAGGATATATTTCCCAAACTAGCACATATCTTCCAAACAACCCCGGACTGTGAACATAGGTTTTCACCACAAAATCCCCAAATATTTATGTCCTGGGAGGCAATCTGTAGAACCAACTCATTCACCTCCAGTTTATATTACATCACTGTATAACTAGTAAGTGAAGTCAGAAAACCGAGCTGCATTCCTGATTAATGCAGCAATTCAAAATAGTTCTGCAAATGCATCACCACTGACTTCCCTGCCAGTTGTTTATATTTGAGTTGACCTGGTTTTCTAGGCAAAGCAGTGCTTTCATGTCTGCCATCTCCATCAGCCACCTCAGATATGTCAGTCACTGGTGGGCTGGGTACCGCATGCAAGGTGCTCTGCTGCAGCACCTCAGGGAGCATTCCAGCATGGGGTGCCAGTGGGGTTGCAGGCGGCTCACCCCAGTGTGCGCTTGTCCCCACTGCCAGCACTGTTAAGCTAGCCACCGTGGCCCCAAACTCCAAGGGTCGCAGCCCAGAAAGCAACCGTATCCTGGGCTGCATCCAAAGGAGCGTGCCCAGCAGGGCCAA
>NDXB01012046.1:0-10865 GCA_002631895.1 Agapornis roseicollis
GGAAGGAAGGAAGGAAGGAAGGAAGGAAGGAAGGAAGGAAGGAAGGAAGGAAGGAAGGAAAGGGCAAGGAAGTGCAGAGAAAAGGGAAAAGAGAATAGAAGGGAAGGGGGAAGGGACGGGAAGGGAAGGGAAGGGAAGGGAAAGGAAGAAGAGAGTGGAGGAGAAGAGAAGGGAAGAGGGAAGGGAAGAGAGGGGAGGGGAGGAGAAGAGAGGGGAAGAAGAAAGGGAAGGGAAGAGGGAAGGAAAAGGAAGAGTCCGAGGTTTCAAGGACTGTTTTCTACATTGGGACCTGAGGGGTTTGTTGGAGGAGAAGGCAGCAGGGAAAGGAAAGACCACAAGTGCAGGAATCAGGCAGGGGCACAAACACAGCCTCTGTAGGGTGAGTGAAGGATTGCGTTCAGACCTGCTGTGAAGTGTGGCAGGGACCTCCTAGGACATGGCAAGACCGAGATTAGGAGAAGCAGAAGGAAAAAAATATTAGTTACAGTTAATTTCTTCCCAAATTACTATTCAGAATACGAGCTGCTTTTCTTTCTGAACTTGCATTTCCAAGACCCACTTCATCACCGAGATGTGATTTCTCTCTGTGCTTTGAGGGACCCCCCTGACAAATTTCCTTCAAACATTTAAAAAAATGTCATAAATATTTATACCAAAAATTGTTCATTGGCTCAGCCGGCAAGAACGAAGCAAGAAAAGAAAAGATGATAATTCATTGTATGAATGATATTATATGGATGGTATCAAATTCCCTAGAATAAGTCGGCACCCACATTATTGTTTTGGAAGCTTCGACATGAGGGGATTAAATGAAACATTTAATTTACAATAATTGTTCGTATTAATAATTAACCATGGTTTAGCCACATGCCCAGCTGATTGCCTCGTCAAGGACTCAGTTGCAGTATTTGCACAGTCCTAGCTGATGTTAAATGAGTAGAGGAATACACACGGGAGGATTATTGATCCTATGGAGCTACTACTGTCTGCTGTCTTGGAGTCCCGTTTGACTCAAACTCGCCCCTTGCTCGCCTCCCAGGCCCCCAAAGCTCTGCTGTGTGATTACAGCCTTTTCCTCTTTGCGGTTTTTTGTTAGATTACTGCTTTGAGGGGGCTTTCAACTCTTAATTTCACAGAAAGAAGATGAATGCTCCCTAACCCTGCCTCAGGTGTTCAGAAAAGAGGGGGAGAAGGGACTGCCCGCATTCCCTTGCCCGATGCAATGGGGAGGTCCCTCCACTCGTGGGGGATTTGAGGGGCAGGGGAAGTGGACCCGGAACACGCCTTTGGAGCCGCCCCCAGCCCTTTCCGGAGTTCTTGGGGCAGCACAGCACACACACAGCTTCTGGGACTGACCTGAAAGTTGCTGCCTCAGAAATCCCAGATTAAAAACAATATTAATAAAATATATCGATTTCTATATCTATGTAATCTATATCTACATCTATATGTGTATGTGTATCTGTATCTATATCTAATCTATATTTATATCTACATCTACATCTATCTATAGCTAATCTATCTCTAGACATACAGACATATATATATATACACACATATATAGGCATAGATATATACATCTTCCAGTGGTGCCTAGAGTGCTCCAGGCTGAGGAGACTGAAAACTCCTCAGGTCACCAAATCTCAGTCCTGAGGTAAGCTTTCCTCCACACCCTGATAAGGCCAACTACAGCCTGGCATTGGGTCAAATGAAGAAATGAGGTTTTATTCTGGAACAATTGCCTCTGAGTTGTTCTAAGTCAGTAAATTTTAGCTGCAACTTTTGGTGTGCAGCAGTTTGCAAAAATACCCAAGGCTGGCTTTGAACCTGGTTCCTGGCTCTAGAGTGGAGCTGTGAGCAGTCTTTTTTTCAATTCTCTCATGCAGAAAAATGCCTGTAGCTGTTATATAACCTATCTGCCTGAAAGGAAATGCTATGGTAAAACCATGACCCTTGTTTGCAAACAAGAAACCAAACAAGAAAACTGGAAAAAGTATTTATTGATATTCTGATAGGTACTAAAAACCTCCTCTTGCCACCTAAAGTTGGATGTTCTGTTATCTCTAATATGATTGCTTTTTTACCAATATACTTGTATGAGTATTTTATTACTTTCCAACATATACAAAGCTGCCCCCTTTTCAGCATTCTGCCATGAAATGGTTCTAAACCTCAGAAGCCAAAATCTAATCTACATAGATAAATACATTTTTTTTCTCAAATGCAGCAGTTTTAACAAATCTTGAAATTAAGACCAGTGACAACCTGACTGTCCTAAAATTGCTCTGAAATACAGACCAACACTCTCTCCAATTGCAGTGTCATCAGGAATCCAGGCTCTCAATTTGTATTTATTTCCATATTTCAACCATTAATTTTAGTATATTTTTAGGGTGCAAACATTACAGCACAAGTTCAAATGACAAAGTTGGAAAATTACTAAAATAACATGGGAAATAGAAACAGAGATGACTATGATTTTACTATTTGAGGATTAATTAGGGGTTTTGCTGTAGATAGGAAACACGAAGATTAATAAAATAGTGTCTTCCATTGGCTTGATTCCCCTGACTATGGTAGAAGTACGCCTGACCTACACTGGAGTGAAACCAAAGGGAAGCTACAAGACCTGTATATAAGCTATAAAGCAATAAAAATCAACAGGTGAAACCTAATTGCATTGCTGCACAGAACTCAGTATTTACATTATTTGTGTTAATTCTCTCTTTCCATTTAGAGCAGCAGATAGTAATCAAATTGTTTCCTTAGTGGGTTTTTTTTAGGTCTTAAATTTGCCTTCCCTTTGAATAGGGACTGAAGTTCGAACCACACTGTTCAAGTGCAGAATTTATATTCCAAGAATGAGATGCATATCAGTTTTTAAGTGACTTGTGAGTAGGGATCAAGTCATCCCACTGCAACGTGATCCAGTCATTTGAAGAAATCATGAAAGTTGAAGATAGTGCTGTAAAATGGAGCGTGGCTTAGACTCAGGCCTTGTGTCTCATAAAAGCCACACTGATGAATGAAGCTTTTAGATTAGTTTGAGGTACTCTGTCATCACTGCTATGAGCCCACCAGAACATATTATGGCTTTAAGAGGTCAGTTTCTTTCTGAGCATCCAAGCTCACGTACCAGAAGGTCTAACTTGTACTGTGATGACAAAACTGCGCATATTTCATATATGTTTAACATTATATATTTGTATTTCTTGAAAGTTGATAGCACACTGTCCATTCAATGCCTTAGCTGTATATGCAGATAGAGGGTGTATATTTAGTTGTATTTAATGAGATGTTTCAGTGCTAGAGAAGTGCCTTCTCAGGTCATTGGAAGGATAAGACCATAATGAGCCATGGCTTGCTGAGACAGTGACTGCTATGAAGCTATCCAGACCTTCCAGTTCCTCTTCCAGTGAAGACGATTCACTTTTGCTGGGCTCCTCAGTTGCACTGCCAGGACTGTCACTGGTTTAAATCCTTTTTCTGTTACATTAGATCCATCTATGCTCTCCAATTTTTGCCTCAAACTTTAACCAAGCATCCTGACACCCCCGATTGTCCCCACTTCAGAAATCCTTAGCTTTTGCCCTCAATGGACATTTCCTATCCTTTGTGAGCCTTCTGCTCTCAGACAATATGGTCATGAGCCAATCTGAAATGAGAGCAATGGACTTACTCTCTGCTGCAGACCACAAAAGCAGCTCACACCCACTGAAACAGTGCCATCAACTGAATGTTAACAACAGTTAAGAAACAGCCGGAGGTCCTTGGGTAAGTCCTTTAGACTTCAACATTTGTAGGGATCCAGGATATTAAGACAAGATTCCCACTGCAATGAACAGAAGCTCTCCATTTGAATTTCTGGATTTAAATCTCCCTGAGATGAAGTTGTGAGGTAATTGGCTTAATCTCCTGAGCCTCCACTGAACCATACATACACTGGCTACCATAACACATAGAAACTTCACAGAGAAATTACAAGTATATATTTGCTAATACTTTTAAGGAGTGATTGAATGGTAACAAATGTGTTAAGGGTTGTTATTAATATCTAACACCATGACACTGTCTGGGATGGGGAAGCAGGAATTAATGTTCAGAGTATCTAAGGAATGCTGCCTTGTGTGAAAATATCTCTGCTACTAATGTGATGACTGTCTAGTGGAGTTGTGGTTGCTGGGAATTCACACACTGATTTTATGGAGAGATAAAAGAGTGGAGTTTATATGGAATTTAAACCCTTTTGAATAAAACAATCTGCATAAATGCTTTAAGAAAGCCTATAATTATGATAAAAATGTTGCTCAGAGTTAAAATTATGAAGCAATCAAAATTTATAAACAGTCTCTCATCGACTTTTAATCACACTTTCTCATATACAAACTGTAGAAACATATAGTAGCAATATATAACAATACGCATTTTATTTTCAGTAATTTAGGGTCCACATGCTCTTTAATCAGACAAAGCTCAGCTTGTGAATCTCTGCAGGGTTACCTTTTAATGTCAAAAAAAGCATAAAGGCTGCTAGTTTTATATACACTTAGCTGAGGCTTTATCCTGCTAGCAACTGAACACCCCTGGAGAGGTGCTGTGCACTCTCTGGGATAGATCCAAAGCCTTTTGGTGTCATATTCCTACTAAGAACCTCCGGATCAGGACCCCTACTCCCACTCTCAATTCTGGAGATGCTCACTCCATGTAACACAGGATCCGACCCACACCTCTCCTGAAATTCTCTTGTAGACATTGCTCTTCATTTGTGATTCATAAGGAGAATGCTTAAATTATATGCATCATGTAGGACTTGGATGGCAAGAGATATTCAAAAGAAGGAATATTTGTAACGGGAACATTGCCAATTTGAATGGTAGGCTACCATGTCTATAAGCTCCATTGTTTCCTTTGAGCTGAACTAGCTGAACACATTCAGGATGCATTCTGATAGCAACATGCCTCCCTCGCAAGTAGTAAAATTCACTGGTATTATTGTGTCATGTAAAATGTTGTCACAGACAGGTCAAATTAATGAAATATTTATTTTAAACTGTACTGTGGGTGTGTTTTGGTTTTGTTTCTGGTTTTGTTTCTTTTTTTCTTTTTTATTTTTTTTAAATGTAGTATTACTAGATTCTCTTCTGAAACAGAATAGCATGCATAATCTTCCAGCTGAATTCCTTATGAAAATGAGATCTTCTACTGAATTGACTGACACAGGTTTTATCGATAGGCTAACTGTTCCATTCTCCTTCATTATCAGAGTAAACAGCCTTTTCTGCTAAAACATTGATTCAACTGCTGCTTTCAGCTAGACATATTAATAAGGTATAACAGCAGCGAGTTTCACAAGGTTTACACCTTTCCAATAGAGTGTGAAATAATGACCATAAATGCAACCATTCAGTGCTCTCAAGGGGACAGACCCTTGCATAACTCCCTATTTATTCCAGCTCTTTTCAGGTCCTCAGGAGCTCACCCACCTTTCCCTGTCCAAAAGCCTGAAACAAAACTTGCCCAGAGGGTAGGTGGCAAGGAGGACTGGAGAAGTCTCCTGCAGTTTGTGAAGTGGACTTTAGGAGATGCTCATTCTGTTAGTTTGTGGAATGATGTGAGTATTCTATGGTTCTCTCAAAGAAATAGTGCTGTATTTATATGAATTCTGCATGTTTGAAAGGGAAACACATTTTGGGCTTAAGAAAGTGAAACTTCAGCCTTATCCATTGCTAGATGATTTAGACAACAGTTTTTTAAAGGACATAGAAGCACCAGTCTGATGTGCATTATCTGGTAGCATCAGACTATCAAGTAATAGCATTCCTGGATGTGCTTGTCATGATCCTACCCAAGCACGGTGGGACTTTCCAGCCAACAAAACCCCTCACTGTGATTCTGGGACTTCGTGATTTTGTGAGAGAAAGGCAGATTTTGTTTTCCTCCTTTTTACAGCCCAGTTTTCTCACTCTTGGCCCTGTTGAGGGTTTGCCCTCAGAGATGGGTAGAAGTTATTTTCTGTGATTAATAAGATGATCTATTTAAAGAACTTTGCTATGAATTCACTTTATTTAACAGTTTATAATCACTGAATGCAAACATCAAGCCTCACTATGTAAGGGCCTAAAAACGCAGTTCTATTTCCCACAACAGCTGAGATAGATGAATGTCATGAGTGCCCTGCATAGGACAGAGGGCAAAAAAATTGCAACAAACCCAAAACAAACCTAAAGCATGAAACTCAAGTCTGTATACCTACATGAGAATTATATTGAAAATTGGGAGCACAAACTACAACCTAGACTTCTTTTCGTTTTACAAACTGCAACATTTGTTTGAAAAGATCTAAAGCATAATTGCAAATTCAAATTTCCTCCCCATTCTTACATCGACATTTGTATTTTTCTCTTAACATCTCCCACATGTTAATGCAGCAGCTTCCTAGCCCTCTTGTTATACATCCCATTCAATGTAACAGTTTAGCAAATTCTCCAATTGTGTCGGTGTTCGCTTTCACAGACATGGAAAGCAATTTGATGTGTCCTTTTAATGAGTCATTTTCATGCAAGGAGGAAAACAGTGGTTGGGGAAGTTATTAAAGCTTTCTGCTCATTGATTTTAAGACTTTCTACTGAATCTATGTTGCTTAAAACCCAGCTTGTTTTGTTAGAAGTGTTATTCAAACCATCTTTTCTTCTAAGTTTAAAGAACTCCAGCTTCCTTTTAGTCCTTTGTAGGGGCTGCAGATTTGTCACTGAATTGACTCTGTCACAGAACTGCACAGTGAAATCCATGATTTCATTTAAAATGTGTTTAATTCGTGGGTTGCTAATGTTAACTGCCCAGGTGTAGGAGGATGCAAAAGCATCTGTGGATGGCAGGGCAGACAGAAGTCTACCAGGGGCAGGAGTTGTCTTGATCTGTAGCAGGCATTGATTCTAAAACATAACAGTGACAGTATAAATGTAATTTTTTTAAAGTTGTGCTCCTGATGACTTTGTCAGTGATGCATCTAATAAATACACAAACCTACTTATCTTAGTTGAATGCTGAGGTGGACAAAGGGTGGTAGGCTTGAGAGAAAACTAATTCCACTGAATTGTTTCTTCAGAGAAACAAGGAATTTGGGGCCCAACAAAATGCCCATGAGAAGAACAGATCTGTCAGATCTCCTACACTGGCCACTAAAGTCACTACAGTAGTCATTATAACCCTACCTATGGTCACATGTGCTTTTCGCACCAGGGTTCTTTTGGGATTTCACTTATCTGACAAGTCTCTGAGAGATGGCACATACTGAGCATTTCAGGCAAGTAATAAGGTGGTGCCCAGTCTTTGGCTAGCATGGGCCACACAAGCAGGATCACACAAGCTTTGGCAAGCTGGTGGGCCACAGGAAAGAGGCTACAGGTTTGAATGAATGTGTTTTTTTTTCCCTCTGGGCAGACACAAAGAACACTGATATAGCTCATTACTACAACTCAGTCTTGCAAAAGCACATTTTGTTGGAAGAAGGGACTGTTAGAAATCAAAACCTACAGGACTCATGCAATTACATCTAAAAGCAAAAACATAGGTCAAATACATCTTTTTTAACTAAACAAGAATTTTCTAAAAGCACAGATCACCCATAATTTAGTTGAAATATAGGAGAAATTGGTAGCTGAAGCTGCTGGTGAACATCATTTATAGAGTATATATAGATATTACAGCGTATATGTATTTTCCAAAATACGTAAATAAAATGTCAAGTTTTTATTAAAATCCTGATTCAGTGAGAAAGCTTTATGTTTATTTTTGTACAAAATTACATTGGCTGTGCTTAATGTCTCTGTATTCGAATGACAGAAGTCATTCATTGTGAAATCGTAGAAGTCTTACTAAACAGTGAAAACACTGCAATACATGCTGAACTACCTAAACCAGCCATAAATTGTCTAAACAAAATAATCTGATACTGGCTGTTTTCCACATTTTAATTAGCAAGAGCAGACGGCAGTTGCATAATCCTATTTAATGTCTGTGCCTGATACCTCCTGAATAGCTTAGCGATTAAGTTCATACCTTAGTGTGGCTAAATGCATTAGCTGAAAGAAAACCACTAACACCAAGATTCACATTCTGACATAGATTTAATGCAAGCATGTTTCCTTCCACTGGTTTAACAGAGAAAAAGCCCTATTAACTTATGGCCTGTTGTTTGAAAAGATGCCCTGAGGTATTTTGTATAAATGCATATTGATGTCTTATGTGAATTTTTCCTCCCCAGCAGTTTCTTTGTAACAGAGATCGCAGTGCCCCCATTAGATAATCACCACTCTCAACAACATCCAGGCTAATCATGCAATTGATCACAGTAAATCAAAGATTTGGAAATTCTCCGAACAGCTGTCTGCAGCTAACCCTTTCTGTGCAATGGCCTACTTCATCCAGGTGTCCTCCAGAGGCAGATTTAGGAGAAGCGAGGGCAGATACTGAGTGTGCAGCCCACCCAACTGCAGTGCTGGGTCCTGAGGTCCAGCAAGGGCTGGGGCATCTCTCTTTCACCCCATCACTGGTCCTGTTGGTGAGAGCTGTTATTTGCCACAGAGCAATGAACTCTCCAGTTCTGTTAATTACAGTGGTTGACAAGATACTCTTATCTGTGAGTGACCTGAAAAACACATACTCCAAGCACTCGTGAATTCAGACTTCAGAGTCACAAACAGTGATTGTCCTGCCCTGCATACCTACTGGTAACCTTTTTTTCTTTTTATCTTTTCTCATTTTTTCTTCTCCACACAGGCTTGCTGTTTTCATTGAGGTTATGAGATATGATATGAGATACGATATGGGATATGAGTTGGCATCTCACTCCTGATTTATTTTATTCTTAATACTTAAAGAATATGTTGCCTGGTGTCCATGTAAAAGGGAAGTGCTTTAAGTGTGTTCTTTGCCACGTTAGGACACATATTTTAAGATGCTTAAGTATTTCTTCACATGAGAAAACCAACATGCCAATTGCTCAACAGAGGCATGTGCAGTTATTGGTAGACAAAATCTGTACATTTACTTGGACAAATAAAAATTTACATAACCATAACTTTTAAATGTTTCAAAATGTAGAAATGAACATAATGAAAACAATTGTAAGTGGTTACAAAAGGTTTTGAGAATTTTCCTATCTCAACTCAGTTGCTGTCTCTAACACACTCCTAAAGCTACCACAAAAGACAACTAATTATGTTATATATTATCTCTCCTGGAATATATATATATATATATATATACATGTCCTGGGTTTAGCAGTAGCAGTCAATTTTTCTCCTTCTTAGTAGCTGGTGCAGATGTATTTTGACTTGCAGTGTGGGGACAAAGCTGGTAATTACTGGTGTTTACTCTGACCAAGGACTTTGTGAGTCTTGTGCTCTGCTAGGGAGGAGGGGAGGCTGGGAGGAGGCAGAGACAGGACATCTGACCCAAACTGACCAAAGNCTCCTTCTTAGTAGCTGGTGCAGATGTATTTTGACTTGCTGTCTGGGAACAAAGCTGATAATTACTGATGTTTACTCTGACCAAGGACTTTTTTTGAGTCTTATGCCCTGCCAGGGAGTAGGGAAGGCTGGGAGGAAGCAGGGACAGGACACCTGACCCAAACTGACCAAAGAGGTATTCCATACCACAGCACGTCATGCCCAGGATGTAACAGAGAGTTACCCAAAAGGGCTAGTGCTCTGCGGGGTTGGAGGAGGTTTTGGTCACTGCTCGGCCGGCCAGGGTGGGATGAGTTATCTGTTGGTGGTTGGTGAGGTGCTGTATTCTCTTCCCTTGTTGTTTCCTTTATCATTATTATTGATGGTAGCAGTAATGATTTGTGTTATACCTTTGTTACTGGACTGCTCTTATTTCAACCTGTGGGAACTGCATTCTTTTGATTCTCCTCCTCATCCCTCCAGGAGCAGCGACAGGGCAAGAAAGGAGGGTTGAGTGAGTGAATGAGCTGTGTGGCTGGGTTTAAACCACAACAATGTATTTTATTACAAAAGTCTAGAACATCTATTGTGTGGTTTCTGTGCATTTTCATAATGTATTTTTCAAATCTTTAAGGGAAGGATGCATATTTCTGTTTATTGAAATATTTATTGGGTGACAGAATGTGTGGGTACCAGTGATACCCATACATTCATTATGGATATCTTTTAAAAGAAAATGGTAGTGGGTAGCTGGTGGCACATGTGTCTTAAAACTTTCTGTACTGGCAAAGTTACAAGAGGTTTGATTAACTTCTTTCCCCACCAAGCTGTGGCAGTCCTGACTTCCCAGTGATAAATACCAATTAATTTTATGAATTGTGGATTCTTTGTAGACTGTAAAGGTTGCCCAAAGAAGTTGTGAATGCTCCATCCCTGGCAGTGTTCAAGGCCAGGCTGGAGAGAGCCTTGGGCAACATGGTCGAGGGTGAGGTGTCCCTGATCATGGCAGGGGGTCAGAACTAGATGATGGTAAGGTCATTTCAACCCAAGCTATTCTAAGATTGTACCTATCTCCCAAATCCTGAAATGGACTTTTTTGTCCTGATTCATCAGTCCTTTCTTCCACAGAGCTCCTGCCAAATGCAAAACAGAGTTCAATGGGGGAAAACATAATATAAAAACTATATGAGTGGAATGATATGGAGTATACAAGGATACATCTATAATTAAGTTAGTGTTCTCTTAAGGACAAGGTGAAAACCAGTACAGTGCAATATACTATTGGCCCATGAGAGGGCTTTTTTTAGAGTTTTGTTTTTTGTTTTTTGTTTTTTTTTTTTTTTTTTTTTTTTTTTTTTTTTTTTTTTTTTTTTTTTTTTTTTTTTTTCTTTTTTTTTCTTAATTTTTATTTTTTTT